>LOEQ01007608.1:34225-46800 GCA_001685075.1 Bramus lutescens | reverse complement strand
AGCAGGCTGCCACACCCATCTGGCATTTACTTTGGCTTTGGGAAGCAGATCTCCAGTCCTTCTGCTTGCACAGCAAGTACTTTGACCACAGAGCCATCTCTTCAGCTCCAGGACAAACAACCTTTAGAGTCTTTATATGAAAAGACTGATACTCAACAGGCACATTTCCCTTGAATTAGAAGCAGAGACACTCTAGAAACCTGACTTGGAAAAATAATTTTCCTTTCTCATTCCTCCAAATACAAAATCACTATTGCCTCTTTCTCTAGTAAGAAAAACATGCAGAAGTGCCCTTTTATCTTAAAAAATAGACAAACACAATTTATATGTATGAGTATTTGCTTGCAATTATGTTATGGGTATCGTGTGTGTGCAATACCTAAGGAAACCAGAAGAGGGCACTCTATAACTGGGTGTTGGTCCTGGGTCCTCTGCAAGAGCTCATAACTGCTGAACCATCTCTCCAGTCCGAAAGTGCCAACTTCGGGTGTCTGCTGCTTTCAATGCACTATTCACAAACACTGGCTTCTCTCCAAGCCTCAGGCAGGCAACGCATCACACATGGATTCACCAGACAGGCCTTGCCTGTGAATCACACAGGCAAGAATATTCTCTGTGTGAAGATCTTGCTTCACAGCGGATGAGATTGCTCAGCGAGTAAGGGACCTGCTGCCAAGCCTGATGACCTGAGTTTGATTCCTGAGAGCACATAATAAAGGTAAAGACTATATTCGCACAAGTTGTCTTCTGACCTTGATACATGAGGCGGTACATGAGTACCACACACAATATGCTTGTCCATCCTGGTGCATGAAGAGGCCAGGGGTTAATACTGATGTCTTCCTCAATCCATCAATCATCTTAGCTTTTTGGAGACAGCATCTCTCACTGAATCTGGAGCTTGCTATTTATGGAGCCCTCTGAAACAGCTGTGAGCACATGACATGGATGCTGGGAACTGAACTCTGGTCCTCTGGAAGAGCAGTAAGTGAGCGATCTGTCCAGCCCTGAGCTTGTCATTCTGATTAGACTGGCTGGCCGGCAAGCCTCCCGGAGCTTCCTTTCTCAGCGCCGTCCCGCTAGAGTTATAGGTGGACACCAATAGGCCCAGCTTTCACGTGGATGTAGGAACCTAAATTCAGCAAGCAGTCTGTGCACTGAGCCATCTCTCCAGCTTGAATCAAGTTAGAGTTTGGTAAAGTGGCATCAAGGTCCAGAAAATTTCTTACATAAATTTTCTGTTGTATGACAATCAGTCTAGCAAATCCTGTAATGTGTAAAAGAACTTGAAGGTACCACAGGACCCAAGATGTTTTGGTTGGAGCGTCACTGCTGGTGGGCATTGGTCCCAACTGTTCCCCCAGGTCACGGTTTCCACTCTATGGGAGGAGCCACCCAAGACTGTCTTCACTCCCTCCTTCCTTCCCTCAAGCAAACTAAAAGCTGGGAGGGCAGCAATTCAGAATCTAAGGCCAGCCACTTTGCCAGAAGCCAAACAAAAACACATTTCAACAGGAAATGAAAAACCCCATACCTCATAAACTTGTGGAATGAGTAACCCTCTCCACCAAGAACTTCAGTTGAGCATGTAATTCCCACAGCGACTCAGCCCTCCATACTCACAAGGGAGTGAGGCCATCTGTGAGTAAACCCATGGGGGAGCTGTCCGGCTGGAAATGGGAACCAACATCAGCAGCTAGCACCCTGAGCTTTCGTTTCATAAACCATGATGTGGATGCTCACTGAGTCTCTGCTGAAATTTAGTGAAGAACTTCGGTCATGGGAGAGGGGAAAAATACAGGGGAAAGAAAGGTTGGGGGGGGGGAGAGCCATCTATCTCTTTTGTGACAGTGTCTCTCATTGCCCTAGAGTTCACCAATTATGCTAGTTGGGTTGGCCAGGGAGCCTTGGGGAATCTCCCTGTCTCTGGCTCCCCAGTGCCGGGATCACAAGTACATGCCACCACGTTCAGAATTTTTATATAAAAAGGTTCAAGCAATAGCTACTGTACAATTTCTTTACAAGAAAGCCTGTTAGCACAACTATTTCGAGGTTGAGAGCGGTACTTCATTAATAAGCAACTATGGTTTTATTTTTCTCGATTAACTTTTATTACTTTTAATTTTGTGTACTTGTATGTGTCTATATGTGGCCACGTGCATGTGAGCGCAGGTGCCTGCAGAGGCCAAAGCTGTTGGACTCCCCAGAGCTGGAGTTTCAGGTGGTTGTGAGGTGCGTGATGAGGAGGCTGCTGGGAATCAAACTCGGGTCCCCAGCGAGAGCAGCACATGCTCTGAACTGCTCAGCCAATTCTCTAGCTTCCGGTAAAATGCTTTCATTTAAGATGATTTCTTGGAAAGAGGTGGGGAAGTAAAGTAGGAGAGTTTGCAATGAAGAAAGAGCGGACTTAGGTACCAACCCCTGAGGGGTACTTCTGATGCCAACATTTTCTCTGAGGTTGCCCATACCACCCTGCTGTGTGCACGAGCACATGTATTTGCACATGTGAGTGGGTGGTCTGTGCACATATCAGTACATGTCAGAGATCTCACTGACGAACATTATATTCTAGGCCCTCTGTTTCAATGAGCCAGACTGGCAATGTGGAAGACAAAGTGTCTCATGCAGATCTGTCACTAAGGGGTAGCTGCAGAGCACAGTTTTGAATCCCGGTCTAGCTCCGGATGGGACACCAGTGCGGTGCTTGCCTTGCAAGCACTAGCTCAGAGTTTGATCCCCAGAAGCCATGTTTAAAATAAGTTAGGCTGGGCATGGTGGTCCATGTTTGTAATTCCAGCACTCAGGAGCCGGGGAGCTCGGGGTAGGTGAATCTCTGTAAGTCTGAGGCCAGTCTGATTTACATAGTGAGTCCAGGCCATCCAGAGCTATACAATACGACCATGTATCAAAGGAGGAAAAGGTGCAGCCATGGTGGTGCACCTGCTCCTCCGTGCCTGGTTTACTTAGTGTTGGGGAGCAAAGCCTCGCCAGGGCCTTCTGTATCCTCCACAGCTACTCTACCAACTCAGCTGCATCCCAGCCCATGCCCTAGTGTTAAGAATGAAAGAACATTCTTCAGACGGTGATACTCAACCTAGGTGGGCCTGGATGTGTCTTCTGTTCCCCGTCTGTCCTTTCCCCCTCTACAGAGGCTCAGGTATCAAATCATCCACCTGTCATTGCTGAGAACGGGGCTTGAGGATAGCATGGGCAAGGGACTCTACCCTGTCTCTCAGAGGATGTACTCTTTAAGCCTGGTCTCTTCCCATGGTTTCCTTTACTTAGTCACTTAATACCTTGCAAAACGCAGTTTTCTTTTCTCCCGGGATAGGAACAGGGCATCCCGGCAGCCTGGGACCAGGTGATGTGGTGATAGTATGGGGTACCCTCTGTAATTATCATCACCCCATTATGAGGTCATTCTCCAGTTCTTCCCAGACTCCAAGTGGACAGTAAGGTCGGGCCTCATAGGAATGGTCCCTGGATTTCCAAGCTGGAGACAAATCTTTTTAAAATATATTCTAAATATTTATTTTATTTAATGTGCACAAATGTTTTGTCTACCTGCATGTTTCATGTGCATGCCTAGTGCCTGGAAAGGTCAGAGAGGGAGTCAGATCCCCTGACACTGGCATTAAGGATGATTATAAGCTACCACGTTAAGGCTGGGAATTGAACCTGGGTCCTCTGCAAGAACTAGTGTTGTAAACTGGAGAGCCTTCTCTCCAGTCCCTGGAGATGAATCTTATCTTCTCAGTCAACACTCACAGCTGTCAAATCACTTCACCTTGCATGGGCCACTTCCCAAATTCCACAGTGCCACGGGCTTCTTCGGGTACCGGGTCCATCCATCTCCTCTGGCTTCATCCTTCCTTCACTCTGTTCTACAGAGTGCTCAGGACCTCTAGCCTGTCTGAGGGTCTTCATGGGCTAGAGTCACTGGCAGATCACATTGCATCTACACAGGCTACGTGTTGTCCATCTAAACAAAGCCTCAAACTAACTTTAAAACCATCGTCACTCTTTGGTACAAAGGTTTGTTTTAACACCAGCCTCCAAAATAGCCAAGATCAACACCGTAAATTAATTCCAAATGGACTGATACTGCAAATATGTTAAAGACAAGACGAGTTGAACTATTACACAGATGTTAAAAATCAGAGAAAGGAAGTACCAAGTGTGCATGCCTCCTCTTCAGACAGAGGTTGGTTCGCCTGAGGGGGAGGTCATGCGTGCTCCGCTCACCTCAGACGCTCTGCCCTCTCCTAGTCTCTTTGTGACATACCTGCTCTCCTCCCAGTCTTTGGGCTTCTTAGTTTCGTTTGGTTTTATGCAGCGGATGTAGTGGGGTGTACATTTCATTAGGGTGCTCACGAGGTCATTGGCTTGTTTCTAGTGGGAAGGATAAGGGCAGTTAGAGATGAGGAACTCTCTACGGCGGACGAGCTTCCAAACCAAACCTGCAGGACTCTAGCACGGGAGCACATAGCTAGAAAGAAATCCTCATGGGTCTGCTTGCTGTGCCTGAGCTAGGTATCCAGAAAAGCCTTGAAGTGCCACTGACTTTTATGATGATTTTTATCACACCTAGGAGTTGGAAAATTGAACACTGAAAACCATAGACAGTTTTAGTACAGCTAATAAAGAAGAGCAATAGATGTATGTATACATGTATATATAGATATGCACATATGTATATACATATATGTACGTATGTCTGTAAATCTTCACATGTGACTCTTTTCATCAGGAATAATGCTGTTGTCAATTTGTACTGACTGAGGTCATTGAAAAAACACATGTGTGTGTGTTTTGTTTTTTGAGACAGGGTCCAAGGCATCCTAGGCTATTTTAAATCACTAACTTAAAGGATGACCTTTAAGTCCTGATTATCCTGCCTTAGCATCCTAAATGCTAAGATTATAGTCATGCATGACCATGCCTGGTTCTTGATACAATTATTTTTTTTGTTTATTTGTTTATTTAAAATTATGAGCAGGGATGAAATCTCAAATCTCTTTCCTAATAGTGTCATCTATGAAGAATCTCTTTATTAAAATGAGGAAGAGGTTGGAGAAAGGGCTCTGCAGTTATGAGAGTTTGCTACTCTTCCAGAGGACCCGAGTTCAGTTCCTAGTCTCCTACAATGGGTGGCTCACAACTGCCTGTAATTCCAGCTCCAAGGGATCTGTGGGCACCTGTATACACATATCACACACACATACCACCACCACCAATAATAATAATAATAATAATAATAAATAAAATGATGTAAACTCACAGCTAAACAAAGTGAAATTCATTAAAAATATATATAATTCATTAATGTCATATATGCTGTTTCATCCAGTGTCCCCCTTGCTTTGTCCCTTCACAGGGCTCTCAGAAGGCTTCCCGCACTTTCCTTGTGGGACAGAACTTAGTCGTCATACAGCAAAATGAGTCTGTGTAAAATTATCTGTCACTAGCTGTGTCCTGGGTACCCAGAACAGGACTAAGTTCAAGCAGAAAAAGCCACATAAACAAATATGGAACTGCTTAGGATGTATTTCAGATCATGAGAATTGCACACATGGAAGAAATGGGAGTAGTTGCTCACATGAGCAACTCCACCGCACAGCTGAGCACTCCCCTGGGGGTCGATGCTCTACTTAGGCAAACTCTCCTTCTGAGACTGTCAGCATGCAGAGAGAGGAAGAAAAAGAAAACTCTAAAAGAAAATAGTGGGAAGACCTGCCAGGAAACCAGGGAGCCAATCCCAGTCAGCAGAAGGGCTCTGCTGATGAGAGACAACCCGCTCTCAATTAGGGCTTCTCTATTTTCATACACTTGGGAATCTGAAACCCTCAGAAAACTGATGGGTAGCAAAGGAGGATGTCCATCAGTGAATGGTGCTCTTGTATGAGCAAGCAGAAAACAGCATTCTTTGCGCTGCCTGGAATTGAGGACGGGGTAGAGCGGTTGCCCCACGGTAGTAAGGACTCTGACCACAAAGGAAAATGCCTTCTACCTTCTTTGTGGATAAAATGACATTTGGAAACGAATCTGATGATCTCTGCTGTATGCCAGGTGAAGTGAGGGAGGGACTGCGGGGTCTCTGTGAGCAAAACTTTTAAAGTTTTAGTTACTTATGCTATGTGTGTTGAGTGTTTTGCATGCAGGTACATATATGCGCCGTGTGCATGCATGGTGCCCATGGAGGTCAGAAGAGGGCATTGGATTCCCTGGAGTTATGGATGGTTGTGAGTCACCCAACATGTAGGTGCTGGGATTCAAAGCTGGGTCCTCCAGCCAGTGTTCTTAACTTGCTGAGACATCTCTCCAATCCTAACCTTTCTTTTTTCTTTTCTTTTCTTTCTTTCTTTCTTTCTTTCTTTCTTTCTTTCTTTCTTTCTTTCTTTCTTTCTTNCTCTCTCTCTCTCTCTCTCTCTCTCTCTCTTTCTTTTCTTTTTTTAAAAATAGGGTCTCTGTATAGAGCCCTGGCATTTTGGAACTTACCATGTAGATTAGGTTGGCTTCAAAATTACAGAGATCTACCCGCCTCTGCCTCCGAATGCCACCACACCCAACTCTTCGTTCCTAAGTCTCTAAATTTCTAGTTTACTTTCAGTTTTTGATATTAATTTTTATTTACTATTATTCAGCCCTAAGCAGGTAGCTGCAGACTTCCTTTGCACTGCAGCCTAAGGGACGCACCCAGAGGCGGCAGAGTCACTTCATGTGTCCCCTGACATAGTTCTTCTTACAATAGTCACGGTTCTCTGATACATCACAACAATCCTGGAGGGTTGTGACTGCTCCTCCTTTTGCTTTTTCAAATGAGAATACCAAGCTTTACAGGACAAAGGATTCCTTGGGACAACACAATTTGCACGCCACAAAGATGAGACTTGAAACCAAGTCCACGTTTCTTACCCACAATGTTCTTTTGCCTTCCTATGAGTGTTACAGAATAGTGCAGTGTGGCAGCAAAGGGATTAACTGGGTAAATGTGGACAGGATAGCCTACATTTCAATGGCCATGGGTCACCCTTGGTGTCCCGTGAGGTGACTAGGAAGTAAAACGGATTAGTTTTGACTCCAGCCAAGAATGCATTGGCTAGATAAAGAGGTACCAGCATTATTCAACAGAGGCGGGAACCAAATTACAAAAACAAGACGGACAGTGGGGAGAGCCTCGGTGCTCCTGGCTCTGTTATGTGAGAGGTGGTACACCATGGGTCTGCCCATGTTTCTAGGCTTCAGCTCCTCCAGCTGCAGCCTACACAGGTGGATGAAGCTAGAAAGCCTCTGATGTCTTAAAGGCAGGAGCATATGCCGTAGTGCATGATGGTATAGTTCGCCATCTCCCACTCACGGCTCCAGGTTCACTCAGGTAATGCCTCGTGTGTCTACTGGCACTCACTAGGAGCTTGAGTCTGCTCTGTCTCGAATCAAACCTTCACTCTGATCTCAACACTGGCCTCTTCCAATCACAACATATACTTGAAGGAAGCCTCAGAATCAAGCATTATTAAATGTAATATGGTTTTATTTAAAAGATTTGTTTTTATTGTATGCATATGCATGTTTTGCTGGCATGTATTCATGTGTAAGTGCCCTTGGTGGTCAGAAGAGGGAGTTGGATTCCCCTGGGACTGAAGTTACAGATGGTTGTGAGCCACCATGTGGATGCCAGGGACCAACCAACCTGGTCTGCTGAGAGATCTCTCTAGCTTCATAAATGCAATATATTTTTTGCTTTAGTAACTGGATGGGAGTGTCCATCAAACGGAAATTCTAATTAACTCCTGTAGATCAGTTTTTATTTTCAAATAATTAAAACAATAAAATGTACAACACTAAAATTACACTACCTTCAATATAAAATTTTCTATCCAGAAACCTGGAGTCCCTTTCAATATACTCTTGGGACATATCTGCCAAATAGTATAGATACAGAAGGGACAAGGGACTGGGCCATGGCTATGCATCCCTCAGGGATGTTTCGGGAGGGAATATAAAATAGACTTTCATTACTGTAGATCACCAGGCAGACCTTGATCACAGGATCCATCAGAGAGTGTGGGATTTGGGTAAGTATACAAGTAGAATTCTTGTATATATCCTTTTAGATAACTAAACTTCAGGCTGATCTCCCTAGACAAAGCCCCCAAGTGTGGTTTTCTAAATATTCTGTGTACAGTCCAGAAAGGTAGTAACTTTTTAAACTACACACAAACATGAAGAAAGGAAGAAAGCTGCCTTCAAAGGAGAAGTAAGAGGCCTCCATCCCCACTCATGAGGCATATTCCAGACCACTTGAAAATGAGTCACTGTGACCTTGGGGGATCTGAGCCCTTGGATCTGAACGTGACAGTCTCATGACTAGAGTTTCCAGCCCAGAGCTTGTCCTCATCCGGGTCCTTTAGGCAAAGGCATGAGTCAGAACTTCACGCAGATGTTAGCATCTGGGCCTCAGGAAAATCTCATCTGTTGTCTGCCTTCAGCTCTCTGTCCCAGAGACCCAAATCCAGTCAAGCCTTAGAATGGCTCTTAAGGACATGATGTCCCTATAACTGAGAGGGCTCTGCCTACCAGCTTAAAACTCAGCCTGCCTTAGCCATGGTGGCACACACCTTTAATCCCAGCACTCAGGAGGCAGAGGCAGGTGGATCTCTGTGAATTCAAGGCCAATCTGGTCTACAAGAGTGAGTTCCAGGACAGGCTCCAAAACTACAGAGAAACCCTGTCTTGAAAAAAAAACCAAGCTCAGCCTGCCACTGGTGGACATGGTATCGTTTGTCTGTGGTGTCTTCTGTTCAGATAACTGATGCAGGGGGGTGGCTTGAGTCTAAGAGTTTGAAGAATATGACAAGATTTCATCGTTGTTTCTTTGGGACAGTCCCATTTTGCAACCAGACTAGCAGGAAACTCATGACCCTCTTGCCTTAGTCCCACACCTGGTGAGACTACGCAATCCCCCATCATCTTCCTGTGACTCAGACTCCCGCATCTACTGCCTAAGCGCTGGGATCCTGTCTGTGTACTAATTCAGCCGGAGTGGCTTAGAATGACCTAACTGTTGTTTATGGTGCTGGGGCTCAAATACCATTTCTTGATCCATCCAGGTAGTCCAGATATTCCATTGTAAAAACAACAGCCAACAACTGCACTAACATCTCGCGTCTGACTTCATCCACGAAACGTAAAAGGTCCTCTTACAGAACCATGTCCTTTTCTGAAGCCAGTGTTTCTGTCCCCAGGAAGGTTATCAAGATCTAGAAGGGCAGGCTTCATCCATGAAAGAATTGGAAGCAAAAGGGCAGAGGGCAGTGCGGTCACAACCATGGCTTCTGTGACAAGGATGTCAATCAGGAAGGCACAAACTGAAGGGCACCATGGAATGGAAGATAGAGTGAAGGAGGGTGAGTCGAAGCCTAGGGCAGGGAATGAGCATGCGCAAAAAGAAAGAAAACAAACCACCCACAGCAGTAAGCAGAGACGAGGGCATGGGCAAGGATGAGGGAGCACACTGGTAGGCAAGAATGTAAGGATGCAGACACTGACTGTGGATGACCAGATCTAACTATCACCTTGGGCTTTAGTGTTACAATCTCCACCTTGCAGATAAGTAAGAAGTGCTGAGAACTTTTTGTTTGTTTGTTTTTGTTTTGGTTTTTTTTTGAGACAGGGTTTCTCTGTAGCTTTGGTGCCTGTCCTAGAACTAGCTCTTGTAGATCAGGCTGACTTCGAACTCACAGAGATCCATCTGCCTCTGCCTCCTGAGTGCTGGGATTAAAGATTTGGGCCACCACCACCTGGCACTGAGAACTTTTAAATTAATTAGTTTGGTATTTTTATGTGTACATGTGCCTGTGTGAGTTTAAGTGTATCATGTGTGTAGGAGCCAACAAGAAGCCAGAAGAGGGACCTCAGATCCCCTGAAACTGGAGTTGCAGATGGTTCTGAGCTGCAGTGCGGGTTCTGGGATCTGAACCTGGGTCCTGTGTAAGAGCGGCCAGTGCTTTAAACCACTGAGTCACTTCTCTTGCCCCAGATGCTGAGAATTTAAACCATAGGTTGGTAATAATATAGATAGTAAAAGTCACAGGTGACTAAACCCCAAATGACAAATATCAGTCACTTGATCTCTTTGATTATTAAACTGGAGACATATTTAACTGATATGATTTAAAATATATATTTTCATATGTGTAGATAAACATTTTTTCTTTATTTTTTGAGATAGGGTCTCAGATAGCCCAGACCTGTCTCAAATTTACAATATAGCCAAGAGATGACCTTGAACTTCTAGTGGTCCTGCCTCTACCTTGCCAGGGCTGGGATTATAGGCATGCACCACCATGCCTATTTTTATGGACTTTTAGGGGTGGACCCAAAAGATAGGGATTTGTATACTCTAGACAAGTCCTGTAACAACTAAGCCATGACCATTTCCAGCTCTGAAAAATGTTCTGAACTGGTATTATCTTCAGAAAGTTCAGCAAATAGTTGTCAAAGTCATAAGATAAAGTGTCCTTGATTCAAACTCTTCACCATCCACAGAACTTTAGTGTTGCTACCATCATACAGCCAAATGAGTCTGCAGTTCACAGCGCAGAGAAGCCTGTAAGACCCAGGGAGGAGGGATGTGTAAATCGCCCCTAAAGATGAACTGGGTTTCTGGCAAGTTTCATACTTGGCATGCCTCGAGGGCTTGGCCTGGAAAAGCACCATCAATATCCAGAACATGATTCCAAACCACAAAATTCCTGATAGTTTAACATAAATCCTTTCAGATTCACTTTAAAGCCAGTTCCTCTTTAAAAGCACCGATTATTACATGCTTCCCATTAAGCCATGAGGTATTTACTATTCAACTGGGGAATCAGGATGGCCAAGTCAAATTCAGCTATATCCTGTGACTTTTCTCCCCACCCCCTTTTTTTGGCAAGTAGCCTAACTTCTGGGCATCTCTGTGACCATACCCCTATGCTATGCTGGCCTTATTGCCCAAGTGCACAGTTCCTGCCTGCTAGACAACTCCAGCTCTTAGAGGGATACAAACCTTTCCCAGAATAAAACCAACCTTTATTTTGCTTCCTGCGGTCGTTGGGCGGCCTTTTTTGTCGGCTTGCAGGTTTTCAGGAAATAAAGATTGTATAAAAGGCCTGGAAAATGAGAAAGAGGGTGGATCAGCAATCTCTCAGTTCTGTGGGGGCTGGATGTGCTGTCCAGAAGCATCTAACGTTGGCCACAGAAAAGCCATGTGACTTACAGTGCAAGCCTGCAAGATGTAACTTGGGGAACTGAACACCAGACAGAAAACACCAAAGAAAGAACTGTAAGATATAAGCACATCGGAGTCTCAAACAGAGAAATAAGTTTGGAACATCCTGGCCTCTGGAACTGAGGGCTACCGTGAGGACAGCACAGCAGAGGGGGAGGGAAGACAGGATGCATTTGTGAAGACAAGTTAGCTAGGTTGGAGCCCTGCGGATAGTGTGAGCTGGGCGCATTGGAGGTTCATGCCGCTCTGCTTGCAAGAACCCATTTCCGAATCTGATCACGGTTGAGTGTCACACCTGGATAATTCTTTGGTGGGGCTTAAGGGAGAGTGTCCCACACATCTTAGGATCTTCGTTTGTTTGTCTGTTTTTAAAAAAAGTATTTATTTATTATGTATACAATATTCTGTCTGTGTGCCTGTCTGCAGGCCAGAAGAGGGCACCAGACCTCTTTACAGATGGTTGTGAGCCACCATATGGTTGCTGGGAATTGAACTCAAGACCTTTAGAAGAGCAAGCAATGCTCTTAATTACTGAGCCATCTCTCCAGCTCTTTGTCTGCTTTTTTTAAAAATGTATTTCCTTTTTCTAATTTATGTATATGTGTGCTCTATCTGCATGTACACCTTTTTTCTAGAAGAGAGCATTAGATCCCACTATAGATGGCTGTGAACCATCGTGTGGGTGCTGGGAATTGAACTCAGGACCTCTGGAAGATCAGCTAGTGTTCTTAACTATTGAACCATCTCTCCAGCTTCTGTTGTCTATTTTTGAGATATGGTTTTATGTAGTCCAGACTGGTCTTGAAGTTCCCATTTAGCCCAGGATGACCTTGACTTCCTGGTCCTCCTGTCTCCGTTTCCCAAGTGAATTGTAGGATTTTTGTACACTGTGAAGAGGTATTGCTGTGATTGGTGTAATAAAAAGCTGAGTGGTCAATAGCTAGGCAGGAGAGATAGATGGCCCTTCTGGGCAGAGAGAGGAAGAGGATAATGGAGGTGCGCAGGGGATACCATGGAGACACACAGGATGGGAGAGAGGTAAAAGCCACGTGGTAGAATGTAGATTAATAAAAATTCAGTTAATTTAAGTTATAAGAGCTAGTGGGTCAAGCCTAAGCTAAGGCCAAGCTTTCATAATTACTAACAAGTCTCCATGTCATTATTTGGGAGCTGGTGGTCCAAAGAAAAGTCTGCTTACACTGGGATTTTGCCCCTACACCAGTTTTTATGAGGGGCTAGGGAACAAGCCCAGGGGGTTGTGTATGCTAGGCAAGCACAGTACCAACCAAGCCATATGCCCAGG
>LOEQ01007608.1:0-26495 GCA_001685075.1 Bramus lutescens | reverse complement strand
CCTTCCTTCCTTCCTTCCTTCCTTCCTTCCTTTCCTTCCTTCCTTTCCTTCCTTTCCTTCCTTCCTTTCCTTCCTTCCCTCCCTCCCTCCCTCCCTTCCTTCCTTCCTTCCTCCCTCCCTTCCTCCCTCCCTCTCTCCCTTCCTGCCACCTTCCCTTCCTTCCTATTTATTACTTTTATTTATGTGCATGAATGTGTGTGTGTGTGTGTGTGTGTGTGTCACACATGGGCATGCCCATGGAGGCCCGGGAGAGGGCATCAGATCCCCAGGAGCTGCAGTCACAGTGGTTGTGAGCTGTCTCATGTGGGTGTAAGAAACTGAATCCGGGTCCTCTTGAAGAGCAGCAAGGGCTTCTAACCACTGAGCCATCACTTCAGCTCCCTGCCCCCCTCCTTTATCTTTCTTGCTTTCTCACCTCCCTCCTTTCTTTTCTTTTTCTGGTGTGTATGTGTGTTCATGAGTGTATGCAGGAACCCTCACTGTGAATACAGAGCTGATATGGAGTGATGACTCCCTGTCTTCTTCCCTTAAGACAATCTCCTCCTAAACCTAGAGCTGGGCTGGTGGCCAGCAAGTCCCAGCGAGCCCTGTCTCTGCCTTCCACAGCATCTAGATTACAGGTATTTGCAGCTATTTTTGCCTGGGTGCTGAGAATTTGAACTGAGGTCTTCATGCCTGCACGGCAATACTCATCACCACTCAGCCATTTCCCCAGCCTTCCTTACCTGAAATATTTCAAAGCCGTAGATGTCTAGGACGCCAATGTTGTATTCCTCATGGTCCTTCTCCATGGCTTTATTGATGGACTAGCAGAAAACAAACACAGCCCAAATGACTCCTTCCATCTAGACTGGACAGACATGGGCAGAGCAGGGGTACTGCCCAGCAGGCACACTGACCCCTGGAGACAGGACAGCTTGAAGAGGAGGTTTATGCTTTCAAAGCAAGTGTAGTGGGGGCAGGGTGTGTTTATACAGAGATGGCAGAGCTAGTATTCCTTAAGTTAAGAAGTCCGGAGACCTGGAAGAAGCTGTTGTCTTGAGTGATACAATAAGATCCTGCCCTGAATGAGGCTCCACTCCTGCAAAACTTGCAACTGCCAGTCAGATGTCCCCAGCTCAGCAGCTCTTAGTCCTAACAGAACACAATGTGTCACTGATGCTGAAGATAAGGTGGTCCCAGTTCCCAGGAGCATAGGCAGAAGGTGAACAATCTACAGATAACATCGATTATTAGTGTATGTGCGTGCACATTCATGTGTATGTGCCCATGTGTGTATGGGCATGTGGAGGCCAGCCGTTTGTCAGGTGTCTAATTCAATTGCTCTTTCCATTATTATTATTATTATTATTATTATTATTATTATTATTATTATTATTNTTGTTGTTATCTGGGGGTATGTGTGTAGTGTGTATGTGAGTGTGTGTGCCAAGGTGAAAACCAGAAGACAACACCAGGTGCCCTCTTCTATTGCTGTCTGCTTTAGTTTTCGCAGAGAAGGTCTCTCAATGAGCCTGAAGTTTAATGTTTCAGCTACGAAGGCTGGTCACTGAGAGAAGAGGTCACATGATCCAATGGAAGAGACTCAAAACCAAAGGGACAGGTGCAGCATGGGGTGGGGGTGGGGGAGAGGAGGCAGATAACAAAGGAACGTTAAAAAAAAAATCCCGGAGTGGGTAAATGCTGTGTTTTGGTGTACATGGGGTGTTTCCTTGGCAAAGAAAATGTCAGCCTTTTATGAGCTAGTGAGTAAAGACATACAGCATTCACATGTACATACATACATACAGCATAGCCTAGTTAATGTCAGGGCAAATTAATGTCAGTAACATGGCAATCACCACATTGCCACATACCCTGAACTGAGACAAAGCTGCAGGTCATAGGCCTCCTTCTGCATTCTCTTGCCCCTCGGCTTTGCTCATTTACCATCGTTCCTGCCTGAGGACCCTTCTCAGTAAACGAGGGCTCTGAATAACACCTGACCCTGTACTTCCACAGAATCAAACCCCCCAAATAATCACAAACAGTGTGGGGAGTAGGGGCTCTGATCTATCCAGCTCTCCCACCCTGCCTGAGCTCTGTGGGTGGTGTGGCTGGATTGAACACAAACGCCTGGGACCCAGTGGTTGCTGTTCCTAGATAGGATCTGCCTTGGGTTTCCTGTTTGAACACAGCAAAGTAAAAAAAGCAGAACAGCCAGGAATCTAGGTCCCCTAGGACAGTCACACAGGAACTGAGAGCGCTCCAGCCAGTTTCTGAACTTCTCTGTTCCTTGTTCCATGTATCTAGAAAACCAACACAATATCTAAGCCTCGGTATTGTTGGAGAAATTAAATGATATCTTTCCCCCCAGAAATACGTAAATAGTATTTGGAACAGAGTATTGACTGTATCTTATTCTGACATTAAAGATATCACTGGTTAATCCAGATTTACACTGCTGGCTTCCACTACAGAATATGATTATACATCTCTACACCAGAGGCAGGACCAGCAAGATGGCTCAGCGGACAAAGGTGCTTGCTGCCAAGCCTGATGACCTGAGTTCAGTCCTTGTGACCTACACAGTGGAAGGAGATACCCTACTCTGGCAAGCGATCTCCTGATCTTTTGATTGCACACACACACACACACACAAACACACACACACACAGAGTTAACTAAAAATAAGTTAAGAAAAACCATAAGTAGCTGGGTGGTGGTGGTGCATGCTCTTAATCCTAGCACTCAGGAGGCAGAGGCAAGTGGATCTTCAAGTTTGAGGCCAGCCTGGGCTACAGAGTTCCAGGACAGCCAAAGATACACAGAGAAACCCTGTCTTGAAAAACAAAAACAACAACACTCCTAAAAACATAAGTATATTCACATATATACTATGTGAATATGACTAGGCAGTATGCTGTGTTCAAAAGTATCAGGGTTAATTTAAAAGTATATCTAAAGTCAAGCTGGGTTGTAACCCAGTTGGAAGAGTGCTTGCCTAGCATGTATGAAGGTCTAGGTTCATGATCCCTAGCACTGCATAAACTAGGTATTGTTTTTAATGTACCATAAACGATAATACATTCCTATATCAACACTCAGGAGGTAGAGGCAGAAAGATCAGAAATTAAACGTCATCTTCAGCTATATATTGAGGTCGTAGCTAGCCTGGACTACATAAGACACTATCTCAAGTCTGGCTGTGGTGGCACATGACTTTAATCTCAGCATTTAGGAGGCAGAGGCTGGCGAATCTCTGTGAGTTCAAGCCCAGCTTGGTCTATAAAGTGAGGACAGTTAGGGCTACACAGAGAAAACATGTCTTGAAAAACAAAAACAAACCCAAACAAACAAACAAAAAGGACACCATTTCAAAACAAAGCAAAAAACAGTCAAACAAAAAACCTCTCTCAATAGATAGATAGCCAAAACCTTTGATATTTATCCCTTGAAAGGTATAGCCCAATTTCCATCCTAGGTGTACTACTCTTGGTGGCTTGCTCAAAACAGACTGTGTCAAAGTGATAATAATTAATACTTAAAAAACTTAGGCGGGCGGTGGTGGTGCACAATCCCAGCATTTGGGAGGCAGAGACAGGAGGATCTTAGTGAGTTTGAGACCAGCCTGGTCTAGAAAGCTAGTTCCAGGACAGCTAGGAGTGTTACACAGAGAAACCCTGTCTCGAAAAATCCAAAGAAAAACAAAACAAAACAAAACAAAACAAAATGCCTCATGGCCTTTTACTCACACTCCCTGTCTTAGATCACTGACTATGGGGAAAACCAGATGCCAGTTGTGAGGACACTGAGCTGCCCTAGGAAGAGGTCCACACAGCTATGAACAGAGACCTCTAAGCAACAGCACATGAAGATTCTACTTGATACCATGTGCCCAGTCCCAGGTCAGCCTGGAGAACTGCTTTCCACCAGTATTGCAACTTGAGCTGTGCTTGACTGTGTTAGAACTGATCAGCTACGCTGATCTTGAACACTCATCCCTACAGAAATGCAAGGAAAGGCATGTGCTTATCACAGCATGTTTGGAATTACTTGTCACAAATGAACTGTATTATTACCAACACAACACTCCTAAACCTTAACACTTCGCAATCAAGAATGGTCCTGGCCACAGGCTTCCTCTACTCCAGTCCTGGATATTACTGACTAGCTCGTGCTACTGTGTTGGTTTTAGCTACTCTGTCTTGCTGGGAATATCTAGAAGTTCGATTCAGGATTCGCCAGAAGCAGAGAGAGGATACACAGAGCAGAGAGGGACATGGTAACGATGCAGAGGAATGAGGCAAACATTCTTAGTCAATTCCTTTTAACTTGAAGCTTTGCCCATGTCCACCCATGCTTACTTACATCTACCAGGAAATCAAAGACTCGTGCGTGCAGGGCCTTGGCGAGTGCATCCCTGGTGTAGCAGGCCTGCTCCACGTTGAGGGTCACATGGATGGACTCCGACTTTCCTCCCCACTTACTATCCATCTGCCGGCTCGTTAGCTTCTCTTTTAACCGATCTTGGTTTATACCCAGCAGATACGCAGGAAAAGCCAAAACTGCAGAATAGAAAACATGATCCTCTTTCAGAACTGCAGCCATTATCTCCCAAGCACAGGGAAGCCCTTGCACATGTGTGAGCAGATAATGGGCATCAAAGTTAACTTCTAAAAATTCCACTCTGTCAGGGAAGACTTATTATCAATGCCGTGCACATCCTGTTTGTTTTCCCCAATGGTTTTATTCTGTAAATCAATCCGTATGATTACTGAGATTTCCAATCACTCAAATCAGTGGTCAAAAAAGGATGCAGGGCAATCCTCTCTCTCCCTCCGCTTCCTTCCCCCACCCCACTGAGATCACATCGAAATACTGAAAATGGACCTTTCTCTGAGCTTAAGGCAAAGACATCAACAGGAACTCAACCAACAAACATTTCTTTGGCTTTGATTAATGTTTTCTTCCTTTGGTGCAATGTTTTCATGGACTCATTTACAAATAACTTGTAACAGCTTATTGTATCATGGACACAATAAGTCCAACAATCCACTACTGATCGAACCCTTACAATGTGAGGGATTGCAAAAAGTAGATAATAAAGAGGAAAAGAAATTAAATAACTAATAAACCCTGAAGACAATTTAGAAATTTTATCAAATAAAGAACCCCCCTGGAAAGCAGAATTCATCGGAACAGACTATACAATTCTAGAAGAATTTAGGACATAAAGCTATTAACGCTTTCTGGGGTAATCAAGGAAGGGGCTTCATCTGGACTAGGTGAGCAAGGAAGAGTGGGATTTGTACAGACGCGGAGAGGGGAATGGTATGTGCTAAAAGGAACAAGCTGGGGGTGCAGAGGCATGGTTGGGCTATGGTCTGTGTTCTGTAGATAAGTATCTGCTATAGCTGAAAGCTACAGTTAAGATTGGGATAGATTTTGAAGCACTGGGGAAGGGCGTTCGGGATAGGGGATGCAGGAGGCAGAGGGGTCTCAGAAGGCCTGTGTGTATGTATTTCTGTGCTTGTGTGGGTGTGCACAAGAGACCAGAGGTCAATGACAGATGTCTTCCTTGGCCAATCTTGGCCTTATTTTTTAAGACCAGGTCTCTAACTGAACCTGGAGCTCGTTGATTTGGCCATGCAGTTCACCAGCAACACCCAGGGATCCTCCTGCCACGGTTTCTCCAGTGCTGGGATGACATGTCACTAAGCACAGCTTCTGTAGATGGGTTCTGGGGATTGAAAGTAGGTTCTGGACTTGCATGGCAAGTACTTCACCAGCTGTGCCATTTCCCTACCCAGAAGGCTTCAATAGACACATCACAGGGAGAGTCCTGTGAGGTGGCATGTGAACAGAGGGGTGGATTGGTGTCACAATACACAGTACTACCTCACAACATGGACTGAGGCATTTTGGGGGTCTTTGCAGAGAAAATTAAAAGCTTCCATGGGTGTGGCAAGTTGTTTCATATTTACCAAGAGAAGTTACCAGTACCAAGGGGATTCCCTTGATTTCTGGCTGGAATGTTCAAATCTGGATAAATGACACCATTCTTGGGCATGAAAGAGTATTCAGAGTTCCTAAGACAAATGAAGGACTTTATAGATTGTAGATGGATTTTTTTTTCATCGGGACTGGTGGCTCCATAATAAACAACATGGGGACTTATTATTAATTTTGAAAGCTTGGCCAATAGCTTAGGCTTATTTCTAACTAGCTCTTATAACTTAACTCATTTCTATTCATCTACGTGTTGCCACATTACTCATTGAATAGATACAAATAAAAAATCTGAACTTGGATAGGATTTTCTCTCTCTCTAAGTATAAAATTTTGCTGATATAAAGAATGTGTTGAGATTTTATGGAGAGTACCACCATTGTGGCAAATACCAATTACCCCAACACTTAGGTAGTAGGATTACAAGTTCAAGGTCAACCTGGGCTAAATGGTGAGATTCCATCTCAAAACAAATGAACAAACAAACATATAATAACAAAAAAAAATCCCTAAAGGATCCTTTTAACAGTGGGAAGATTTCATCAGCCTCCTAATAAAATCTGATCTCCTTAGATTGCACAGAGGGCACGGGGATTTGATGGATGGATGTTTCTCAGCATTAACTTCTAAAGAGTCAGTCAATAAACATGCCAATACCAGAACAACGTACTTCTCATCCATATGAGGATTTCACACAGGGATTTCAGCTTCCTCTCATAAAGAGCCTGAGGCATTGATTTTTATCAAAAATCTGTCTCTTAGAAGCTAATTCTTCTTTTGTACTGAGTAAGGTCAGAGGATATCCATGAATCACACTGGACATGTAGTTGCAGGGACCAGTGAAACATTAACCAAGTTTCAGAGATGGATAAGCCATTCCCATCAGCATCAAGGAGAACATGACTTACTAGATGCCATGGGCCTTATCATCAACGGCTTATAGAAGGGATGGGAAGACAATTGAGACGGTAAAGTTCTTTCTGAGCAAGTGTGAAGACCTGAGTTCAATCCCAGAACCCACATAGAAAAGCTAGATGTGGTGGCACACCTTTGTAATCCTAGCGCTGGGGCTCTCTGACTGGCCAGCCTAGCCTAACTGGGGAGTCCCAGGTCCTAGTGAGACACCCTGTCTCAATAAACAAGATGGATGGATCTTCAGGGACAACACCTGAGGTGGACCTCTGGCCTCCAAATGTACACATGTGCATTTGCACAGACGCACATACAGATACAGTAGCTGAGCACGGTAGCACACACTTGTAATTCCAGTCACTCAGAAGACTGAGGTGTGAGGCCTTCAAGGTCACGTCAGGCTGCCTACTGAGATTCCATTAAGTTAGAGCACATTCACTAGGGCTTCTCCCGCCAGGGAACTCCACAGTGAGCAAACAGCTTTATACAATGAATAGTCAGTTCAATGTGCCTGTTTCGTAAACATGGGATTCTCCTCAAGTCTGTAACCATGCCAAAAAGTGGGGAGAATCGGGCTGTCTGGTAGATGCATCGTGCTGTTATCTTTCCGGCCTCAGCTAAGAAAACCAAACAAGGCTGAGATGAGACCCTCTGAGACAAAACAGACAGGAGGGAGTGACCGCCCATGTGCTATCCTTCTGGGTCTTGTAGCTCTGCAGAAGAGGGTGGATCTAAAAGGCTGCAGGCTCTTCAGAAACAAGGCATGGAGTGTGGCCAAGAGCCAGAGCTACAGGCTTAGGGAGAGTGCTCAGCAGACGAGGGAGGAAGTACAACACTTGGTTTGGACAGAATCCATGCCATGTTTTTCAAACACAAGGTTTTATGGGCTCATATTTTCTTCTGTGGCTACCCTGGTGCTGAAATTATAGTTTTGCTTCGCCTGACATCCTCCAGGCTGTGAATTTCCATGAGGGTGTGTGAATGGGGTCGAGGTTGGGGAAGAACTTCAGCAGTGAGGCTTAGGGAAGGAGAGGCAAGAAGCAAGGATTAATCGTAAAAGGTTGGCGTAAGGCCTGTGGAGTTATTCAGTCATCAGAACCAGGAAGAACCTGCCAGGAGAATATTTCAACACGTTAAGTTGATGAGGGAAGACTTAACGTGTAAGGGGAGAGTCAACCTAAGTTTCCTACTTAAATTTGGACTACAAGGAAGACAGAGAAGTCAAAAGGATGTAGTAGCAAAATGAAATTCCTTCTTCATATGGTTAAAGGAAGTGGCAGGTTTGGGGATGTAACTCAGTCAGTAGGGAGCTTGCCTTAGCATGCACAAAGCCCCTGGTTCCACTCCCAGAATCACATAAGCCAGGTGTGGTAGTAATGTAGAAAAATCTCAAAGTAATAAAACTGATGTTATACAGGATTTCCTTATGTATTTGCTTAGGGGACATTAAATCATACAAATGAAACTTAGCTAAAGGAACACTGCCTCCAAAATGCCCCAGAGATAAGTAGGGTACTAATTCGGCCTGGTAGAGATAGGGACACTTAGGATAGCAGGGTGTAAATGTTTATTCACCAGTATTGACCACTCATTAGGTTCCATTCCCACGACAAAGGAGACTTTCAACCAGTCAAGAGGCCCCGTTACCACCCCCAAATATGTACCATTCAAGAGGTGCAGCACAGGATGACAATTATCATTAAGTCTTGATCTGCCACTAAGTCCCCTGTTCTCTTATGGAGAAAATCATAATTCTGCCAGGTGCGCAAGATGACCCTAGGTAACAACCACTTGAAAAAGAAAAACACTGGTGTACTTAAAATAATCCTGGCAGCATGCAATACCTCTGCTGTAAATCTTCTACCTGCCCAAGCAGCCAGCCTTGCAGTTTCCTGTCTCTGATTAAACTGTTGAAGTGTAACCTGGGCTGATCCAGAAAGAGATTTAAGGATGACAGTGTTTGTGGAATGCACGAGCCTAACACACACGTAAATCAGTAAAATCTCCTGTTCAGGAGTGACTGTTATGGCCGCTAGCCTCACTTGGCCAGGAACTTAAGTAGAGAGCATCCCTTCATCTCTAATTGTGTGGTGTGAGTTCTCACTGAGAAGGCTAGCTTTTCTGTAACAGGGATGCACACCTGTAACCTTGCCATTTGGGAAGCAGACACAGGAAGATCAGAAGTTCAATGTCACACTTGGCTATTGAGGGAGCCTAGGCTCCATGAGGAAGGTCAAAATAAACTAAATATGGTTTATTAGGCTTTGGTGAAGGTTTCGAACCCATTTATCAGTGGGTGGGGCCACAGCTGTCATGTGTTCTTGAAACTCCTCAGTGGTTTTAAAGTAGTATTTTTTTTCTTCAATAAAGTTCTTAATTTAACATTTAATCACACTCAGGTAATAGTTGATCCAAAGTACACAGTTTTACTTTCTTGATATGGAAAAGCACACAAGCATCTCTGTTAAGGGTTGACTGGCTTCTCAGCAGCATACAGGAAATCCTACGCCCCCACCAGTCCAATAGATGGGCTAATTTGCGCCAGGCTGCAAGGGATTTTCACCCTTCCCTTCACTAGGAAAGCTGCCGTCTTTCATTATGAAAAGCATGGGCAGCTTTTTATAATGCTTCCCTTGATAAATTTACTCCAAAGATATACTGGAATGAATTTATAAGAATATTTGTAAGAATAAATCTTATAGAAGTAAGATGGAATGAACCAAGGTTTGCTCTGTCTGCTTTTATCTCCTGCATGCCAGAATCACAGGGAAGCTCCACCAAGCCGTGTTTATGTGGTGTTGGGGCTCAAACTCAAGGTTTTATGAATGTCAGGTACCAATTGGGCTACACGCCCCAGACACCATCTTAATACTTAGTAACAGATGGTGGTTAAACAACTCAAAGTATATCCAAGCAATATGATGCGGTGCAGCTATAAAAGAGAAATGGATACAGAATAATCTCCCAGATACAGTGCTACTTGGAAAAACACCCATGGAACATGGTGATAGAAGTTCACATCACAATCTGAAAATAGGAGAAAGATGTATGTACGGTCACTATGCAACTCCCATCTCTGGAAACCCTGATGATCACCATAAGGGAGGCAGAGATGAGCAAAGGCATAAACAGGTACCCAGCTGACCATGTTACTATATGGCCAAATGAAGAACCCAGAACCAGAAGAAGTGATGGTTAGGACTGTGTACTTCTCTGTTAAACCGACCTGGCTCCTAGCTTAGTCTTCTCTGACCTCCACTGTACCACCATCCCTCCTCAGGGAATTTCACCAACAGTTACCAGTTTCACCAGCCTTCCACATGTGCCAGGGAAGGCTGCTAGCCCTGGATGTCATCACTGAACAGTGAACTCCTTGTTGGTTGGAGGAACCAGGGACATGCTTGCTGGGTCAGGGTCTTGAATTGATACTCAAGTACAAAGAGGCAGTAAGGATTTTACTTTTGAGGGAGCCAGAGAATCCAAGTCTCCTTCCATAGACACCACCAGCGCACCAGAACTGTGAAAGTGACGTGGGTAGGTGTCAATGACCCTTCTGTACTCTTGAGTGCATTGGTTTCATATCAAGGGTAAAGTCCGGGGAGTCTACAGGCAGAGTCACCATTGTGATTAGCTCATATTCCTAAGCTTCATGCACACTCTGCATTTTTCCTGTTTCCTGGACACTCCCTTGTTAAATATATTTGTTTTTACCAGATAAAGATAGACATTGACATCAGATGTTAGCAGAACTTCCCTCTTTTATGAGAAAAAAATGAAAACATAAAAAAGGGTCCTTATTTGGAATGGAAATCTCCCTACTGTACTGTCAGCAATGAGTGGGATACTATTTATTACCAAGCATCTAAAATTATCCCTAAAGAATGCTGAGAAGAGGAGAGATGCCTTCCTGGGTGGCTGGGGTGGATGTGAGTTCTGAGAATGGCCTGGAGTACCACTGACGCCTGAGAGGCTGGGGTCATAGGCCATAAGGTTTGTGGTAGATCACAGGCATAGGGGACCAGTAGAACTGAACTGTAGGAAGGACCCTAGTTTGCTCTGAAAGAATAAAAATTACTATTCGGGTCTCAAGGCTAAGACAGACGTGGTCACCAGGAACGTCAACCCAATGGTCAAAGTTCATTTCTCTTTGTCCAGAAATATAATCTAAGTCAGATCCATGGGACAAACTACAAACCCATGAGCATTCTACATCATGCGTCCTGTCCCTTGCCTGCCAGTACATCTAAGGACCTGTTCGTCAATAAAGCCAGGCCCAGGAAGGGTTTTCACCAAGTGGCTCATTTGAGACACTAAGCCAGTACTCCAATCATCAAAGCATGACTTCATCTTTGAAACTAGACCAGTGCAATGGCTCAGTGGGTTCTGATGCCCTGATTTCCATTCCCAGGACACACATGGTAGAAGCAAAGAACCGATTCCCAGATGCTGTCCTCTGACCTCTACATACATGCCATGGCACATGTGTGTACCCCCAAATTAAAAAATAATAGTAAATGAGATGTTCATTATTATACCAGATTTAGTTCAAGGTTGAATTCTGCCAGGTTTCTCCAAGGTTAGCAATAAACAGAAATCATTTTCAAATTATCTATGGTATAAGACATGGAGGTAAGGGAGAGAAGAGGAATGGGGGGGAAGAGTAGGAAAGAGGGAGAGGAGGGGAGATAAAACTACATAGGAGAGGAGGAAGGAGAGAGGAGAGGAAGAGGAAATGGGGGATAGAGAGAGGAAGAGAGATGAGACAACACAGGGGTGGGGAGGGGAGGGGAGGGAAGGAGAGAGGAGGGGAGAACGGGTGCATTAAAGAGATCTAGTCTCTCCTGAGGCCATTTTGTCCTCTAGGACACACGACTTCTCATTTCTTACCAATGCACCTCACTAGGAATCTAGGCCAAGCAAAGGGGTGCGTCATGTGAGACTGGAGGTCACCCCTCCCTCCCCTCCCTCCACAGCCCGGGCAGAGCTACGCACATTCTTCGCTCTCCACTGCGGCATAGTTGCCCACTTCTTTGAAGCTGATGTTTCCCAAGTGGAGAATTCCAGCCACAATCTGCAACACCAGCGTCTGCTCCTCTGAGAAGATCCCGATCACATTCATGGCGTGCTGAAAGACACAGAGAGAGGGGTTAGCCAGATGGGCTGGCTGCTGATTGTGTGAGCAGGTGACAAACACGGCATGGAGCAACTTGTACAGTGAGTGTGTAGCTTCGCCTACAATGATGGGAACTCTCCATTGGACAATGTGATCTGTGACCTGCGTACTTGTGCATCTTTCTCTGTGTGTGCGCACAAGTGTGTACATGCTCATGTGTGTGCTGGAGCACATGAATGTGGAGGTGAGAGGTTGATGTTAGGTGTGTCTTTGTCATTTGATTTCCATGTTTAGTTGTTTGAGACATAATATCCTATTAACCTGGACTTCACTGATTTGGCTAGACTAGACAATCAACAAGACCCAGGAATCCTCCTGGCTTTGCCTCCCCAGAGCCAGGATTACAGTGTATGCTGCCAAGCCTTGCTGCTGCTACAGTTACTGCTTCTTCTGCTCCTCCTCTTCCTCCTCCTCTTCTTCCTCCTCTTCCTCTTCCTCATGGGTTCTGGGAATCGAACTCGGGGCCTCAAACAATTTGGCAAGCAATTTGCTGACCGAGTCACCATCTCCCTAGCCTTCATGTGCTATCCGAAGTCCTGCTGGAAGGGCAAGTCTGTCTTTAAATACAATACACTCTCTAGGAACACATTAGACCCTAGAGGAGATCTCCAAGAAGAGAGAGCCTGGGCACAAGCTTCCAGGTCTGTCGTGTCCCAAGTGTGTTCTGGCTGCCAACCCTCTCCAAGGGTACTACTATCCCATTTCCAACCACCCCAAGATGTCTTCCCCTTTGTGGATAGGTAGACAGATAGATTTTATTAGCAAAAACATCTTTTAAAATCTCCAGAACTACAGACCACTAAAAGCCAAGTTTCTGAGTCCATTAAATTAAAGTAGCCAAGTCTTGGATTTCTGTAACTTGAGACAACTTTTTCCAAGGACAGTGTTGAGCCATTCGCCCACTGTTTTTTCCCTCATTGCTTGAAGGCTGTGGCTGGGTAGTCTTGTGACCTGTCACTTCTGAGCCATAAACCAACTCCCTCCCACTGACTCTCCACTGCTCCTTCTGGGTCCCCCCTCAGTTCTCAGTAGACAAACAGGCCTGAGCTTGCTGTTGACTCAAAGGACAGCATCCATGTAGTCCTCGAAGGATGAGAGAATAACAGATCTACCTCCAGAAAGGATTAGACTACATGATTCAGGTCAGTTTCAGGCAGGTCACAAAACCTTGAAATTCTAGTGCTGTAATCCAGACTGTGACATACATGTGTATGATGTGAACAGCCCAGAGCACATACAGTATTGTCCTTTGACCACAAAACTCAGAGCTAACAAAACAGTTTTTGGAAACAGGAAAAAAAAATCAAGAGGGTGAAACAAACAAAACTTAAAAGTGTTTTAAACTTTTTGTTTGCTTATTTGTTTTTCAAAACAGAATCTCACTATATAGCTCTGGCTGTCTGGAACTGGATCTGTAGACTGGGCTGGTTTTGGGCTTACCAAGATCCACCTNACACACACACACACACACACACATATATTTACCTTTTTGTGTGTGTGTGAGTGAATGCTATATGTGTGCAAGTACCCACAGATGCCAGAAGAATGTATTAGATCCCCTGGAACTGGAGTTCTAGGCAGCTGTGAGCTGCCACATGTGGCTGCTGGAAACTGAACTTGGATCCTCTGCAAGAACAGCAAGCACTCTTCTGCAGGCCCTAAAATTTTCTATCCTCAATGAAGATCACAAACTGGCTTGCGGCCTTTCTAAGGAACAGCTCTCCAAGTATTGACTGCTCAGCAAACAAGCAGGCTAAACTCACCCCCTTAACTGTCTTGGTCTGTTTATCAGAACACTGTTGCAGGAGAGTAATGATGAATTTGCTTTTTACTCGTTTCAAACCATCGTGTGGCACCTGGGTGCATGGCTCTCCAAGGTGATGAACACAGGTTTTCAGAAGTGCTTACAGTGACTGCGGGGGCAGGTCCTACTACTGTCTGCTTCACTGACCTTTACTGCCCTCTGCCTCAGTTGACACTCAGGCAGGAGAGCGGAGACAGCCCTGCCCGGTACCCGCACTTACCAGGGTTTCTTGGAACTCCCGTTTGTCGTCGATGTCGTCGACCTTGTAGGACCCTGAGAGGCTCAGGTAGTAATAGTAGTCCATGCTGGTGATGCCGAGGCTTTGCTTCTGCTCTGCAGAGGCACCCTCGATGAGCTGCCGCAAGAATACACAGGACGTGTCAGGACACGGTCCACAAACACCCACAATCACCTTGGGGTTTCAGGACCACCGTCCCTGAGCCCAGGTGGGGAAAATGCTCTAAACTTGTATTTCAAAATTCTCAAGGGTTCTAGCCTGCAGAATATGAGGGAGTTTGTAAATATCACTTGGGGTTGCAGTTGTATAAGCCCCAGATTGGTCTACAAGCTGCAGTTTTTGTTTTACAGTGTATGGATGTTGCCTGTATGGATGCAGTACCCATGGAGGCCAGAAGAGGGCATCAGATCCCCTGGAACTGAGTCAGAGATGGCTGTGAGTACCAGGTAAGTTCTGGGAACTGAACCTGGTCCTCTGAAAGATCACAAGTCATCTCCCCAAACCAGCTTCCAGTTCTTGACTCTGATAAAGCCATAGAGAACTCAGGTTCTCTTCATGTCTAAGAGAACTCTGTGCTGTACTAGTGGCCCCATGGAAAAGTAGAATACAAAGTAGACCATAGCCTCTGAATTCCTACCCAATTTAGTTTCTCTACACTTCTTGCCCCGGGATGTATATTTGTAAATGGAGGCTTCTTGTTCATTTCCTGGATACCAGACCCAAGTAATCACACAGAAACTATATTAATTACAACACTGTTTGGCCAATAGCTCTTATATCTTAAATCAACCCATTTCTATTAATTTGCATATTGCACTAGGCTGTGGCTTACCAGTGTTGGCATGTTATTCCCTTGGCAGCTACACAGTGTCTCCCTGACTACGCCTACTCTTTCTCTAGATCTCTGTTCATATTTCCCATGTGGCTTTACTCTAAGCCACTGGCCAGAACAGCTTTATTCATCAACCAATACAAAAGCAACACATATACAGAAGGACATCCCACGTCACGTGGCCATGGGTTATTTCTCTGCATTCTGAAACTTCCTGGTCTACTGAGTTCCTTTGCTTGCTTCATGCTTATGGTTCAAGATGGGAGTTCTTTGCTTCCTATTCCTGCCATCATGCCTGCTACCTGTTGCCATGCTGGTCCCACCATGACCTCCCACCCTCTGAACTGTAAGCCCAAATAAACTCTCTTCCATAAGTTGCCTTGGTCGTGGTGTGTATCACAGCAACAGCAAAGTGACTAAGACAACGACTGTCCCCAGTTTATGCAGTGCTGGGGATCGAACCCAGGGCTTTGTGCATGCTAGGCAAGTACTCTACCCACTGAGCCACATCCCAGCCCCGGAAGAATCTTGGTGTACCACCTATAACCTTTCCCCTATTCTTGCTTGTTTGAAGACAACACCTCCATCCTGTTCAGTCTTCTCGCCCAGACACACAAAAAATACCTTCCTCCTCTTCAGTTTTCTCGCTCAGACACATGTGCCCTTTTCCCTTGCATCTTCAAATGCCCACTTCTCCAGCTGACTGTATAGGCTGCTCTCTGCCTTCATTGAACACTTTCCCTTGAGCTTCCTCAAGCCACGCCGTCTGCTTCCTCTCCACGATTTAGCCACACTCTGCGGCTTCTCCTCTTACAGCTCTGGAAAACTGCTCTCCCGCCTTCTTCCTCAAGGCTCAATCCAACAGGCTGTTCTTGGTCCTGGCTGTTTCCTTCTCCCAGAACTTAGAAATTTGACCCTGAGGCTTTCTAGAGAGCAGCATTAAGCTCGCCAGGCCCCTTCTCCTACATGTTTCCCCTGGTCCTGGATAGAAATCTTATTTCTCTCTATGCTCGCTATGCAGTTTTCAGCAAATAGGCACTAAAAGAATTGGTTGCCATTGGAGATGGCTGTGTAACTGAGAGATTGACTGTGAGTTTCTCTCATAAGTTAATCTCTTTCTAACCACCGGACCAAAGAGAAGCCAAACTGCAGATTCCTAATATGAAAACGATCATTAGGTTAACTCGAACATTACAGTTTTGAACATGGCATGCTTATATTTCTATAGACTCAGAAACATTTTTTCCAAATGGCTGGACTGGCAAGGTCTAGAGGCCTATGCCTATGATCTCAGCTACTTGAGAGGCTAAGGTAGAAGGATCACAAGTTTGAGGTCTGCCCAGGTTACCAACTGAGTTCGAGGCCAGCCTAGTGACTTAGTGAGGCTCTGTCTCAAAATGGAAGAAGTAAAAAGAGGGTTGAGGATACGGCTCTGTGGAAGATTGCTTGCCTGGTACCGAACAACTGAACTAAATGATTGTTAAAGCCTGAAACAGTAGGGGCATGCTGAGCTTTCTCTGAGGATCCCAAGCCTTCTGAAACACTCTCATCCAATAGTGAACCTGTTGGAGGTATCTGCCCCTGGACACTTGGCTCCCATCACCTGACTTCCTTGCTCAACACCTCCTCCCCTCGCTGCCTAGGGTGCTCCTTCCTTAGTGGACAGTCTCTGACTTCCCATAGCTCCAGCTTTCCCCACACAAATTCCCACTTGGGAAATCATCAAACAAACACTCCCGCTTCTGTTTTTGAAGTTTGACAACAATTTCCTAATTATTTAACTTTGGGGAAATTTGCCTTGTTACCCTAATTAGAATTCAACACTCCTTGAGGATGGGGACATCCTTATGCTCCTTTTAGACACTTGCACAAACCCCAGGGCATCTCTCTGGGTTGAGAGCTGAGAGGCAAAAAACTGATCATATTATTACTCATGCTACTGCACAATTGGCGATCAAAGACAAACAAGGGCTCTTCTTCACCGCGTGGGGCCCAGGAATTGAACTCAGGTCATCACGCTTCGTTTCATGGTGCCTTTATCCTCTGAGCCATCTCACTGGCCTCCCCTGTTTTGTTTTTTCCTGTTTCTTGTTTTTTTTTNTTTTTTTTTTTTGAGACAGGGTTTCTCTGTGTAGCTTTGGAGCCTGTCCTAGAATTCGCTCTGTAGACCAGATTGACTTCAAACTCACAGAGGCCTGTCTCTGCCTCCTGAGAGCTGGGATTAAAGGCGTGCACCACCACCACCACCCGGCCAGCTTTGTTTTGTAATATGGAGAAGGAATAAAGGACTGGGAAAGAAAAACGGTAAAGGAAAACCTGGTAGAATATGTGAAAGCTCCTCTCTCCCGGGTTCCTCATCACCACTCTGGACTTTTCCAGAAGGAAGTTGGAGATCTTGCCACCATCTGGTTCCCCACCTGGACTGAACTGGATTTCAAAATATTTTCCCTGCAAGAGAATTAGCAATTTCCTTTAGTACTTGGTAAACAAAAACATAGACTTGGAATACAGGGCATAATTCAAGGAAATTCATTAACAGAAGACATTCTGGATTACCCCCAGCTCTGAGCTAGACTTCCTTAATTTTTTCATACCAAACAATGCCCCAGAGCTTGCCAGTCACACGGTTCTGCATTTGGAGGATTAATCCCATGGCCAGACTAAATAAGGAGAGACTTGTAACACATTCATTTTCTCCCCATCTGTGTCGAAGACAGAGACCCACACAATGCCCAGGTTGCCATATTGTTCTTCTAGAAGAATGTATTAATCTTCGGTCAATAGGATCTTGGTTATTATCAAATTCTCTATAATGCTTTCCTGTCCAAGATACAGAAAATTGCATATGGCTTTAAACCTACATTTCCTAATAATTAGTGAGAGTATCACTTGATACTATCAGGTATGGCAGAGAGAGAGAGAGAGAGAGAGAGAGAGAGAGATTTCCCCTCTTCAATGTCATTATGCATGACCCACAGAGAAAAAAAATCTATACTTCCTTCTCTCTCTGTTAGGGTTACATGGTTATAAATGCTGGGCTCTTGCTTTCTAAAGGCTAACTGAGTTATACTTTCAGAATAAAAAAAACCAACTTATAACAGGAAAAGGCAAGGGAAGTCATAACGATATTTCCCCTGCTCTCTAAGGAAAGCGAGTATGGGCAGGTAGCTAAAGGGTTAAAGTTGACAGTGCCTATTCTTACAAGGCATGTTAAGAATGATAATTAGAGGAAAAAGGTCACGTGGAAAATTCATTCACAGTGTGTTTCTTCTGTCATTACCTAGAAAGGTCAGAATAAAACATCCCAAATATGAAAGATGAAACAAGCAAGAATAATAGCAGACAATGAGGGGCGTGACGCGGGTTTTGTAGATGGCTGTCAGAGAATGACAATGACTACCAGAGACCATTGGGAGACTTCTCTTGGAAATAAGACATTCCTTTCTGAATAAAGGCCATCGCCAGCATGCTGAACTACACCTGCAATTCCAGCACATGGCGGGGGGCAGAGATGGGCCTCCTAGACGACATAAGAAATTTAAGGCTAGCCTGGGCTATGTAAGAGACTGTCTCAAAAGAAAAATACTTAAATAAAAAAATTAAGTAAAGGCTTTTTTTTCAAGTGAGAAAGAAACTGTTTTTCTTTGAAAGTCCCATCCACTGCTTGTCTTGAAACCAGCCCACCATCAGCCTTACAGATGGCTCCTGCCTGAATGCCAGACAGGCTGTATGGTTGAAAGAGGATGCTAAATCTCCAGGCATCTGTATCTGTTTTCTAATGCACCTTTTGGCCTTTTGGAATGGCCACATTTCCATACCCTACCGCCAAGACCTCTGGTCAGATACATTGAAAGCATTCACGGCACTGCAAGGGGGACCTTGTCCTAGCCCTGGGGACACAGTTAGGAGGCACTGGGGCCAGGGGCTCTTCATTCTGTGAGCATACAAAAGAAAGCGGATTCAGAAATCCAGGAGGTGGGGTAGGGAGAGGAAGAGAGGGGAGGAAAGGTCTCTCAGGTGCTCCCTTAGCCCAGTGTCCTCTCCCTTCAGACCTAGCTCGGAGGAGCAAAGTCTCTGCAAACAGGCCCAGGTCTTGGGCTGCTCTAGTCTACTGGTTTCTTAGCTCCAGACACCTGCATGCTTCCCCAGGACAAGGACGCTCCCTTTCATCAACGGTTGCTTTTCTACTAAGACAACTCAAGGGGTGAGCCAATTTGAAATTGTCTTGTTTGCATTCAAAGCTCAAAAACAATTTCTGTCAAAGGGCACACTACTCAGAAGATAAGAGAGACTGGAAAGCCTGTCTCTTCAGAACATGGGAAGTACTCTGTCCATTGGAACCAGGATACTTACGAATCGGCTGGAGTTGTTGTTGCGCACTGTCTTGGCGTTCCCAAAGGCCTCAAGGAGGGGGTTAGACTGCAGGATGATGTCCTTGACGTGCTGTTGCAGGGGACAGGAGGGTGTTAGGAAGACAATGGATGTTCATTGTATGATATCGAACTCAACTTTCCCCAAAGTCCTGCTTTCTGAGTATCGTAAGGTATGAGGCCCTGGTCCATATGTCCTGGAGAGTTTCTGGAGAATTCAATGTGGTTTTGCTTTGTATTACAGAGACAGGTTTGTACTATGAAGCCCTGGTTGGCTTTGGATCTCACTATGTAGACCAGGTTGGCCTTAAACTCAGAGATAGATCTGCTTCTGCCTCCTCAGTGCTGGGGTTGAAAATGTATATTTCTATGCCCAGCTGTTCTGTCTGTTTGTTTTTTTTTTTTGAAACAGAGTGACATGTAGCTCAGGCTAGCCTCAACCCTGATATGTAACTGAAGATAACTTTGAACTCCAGATCCTCCTGCCTCTACATGCCAAGTGCTAAGACTACAGGCATGTGCCATCACATGTGTTTTACACGGTGCTAGGGATCAAACCAGGTCTCTGTGCCTGCTAATCAAGTACTCTGCCACCCGAGCTGCCTCTCCCGTTGATATTTTATTAATGTATTCTTGCAGGGCGGCAGGATCCTACTGATGTGAATAGGTTTCCCAACCTCTCCTAGTTTAAAGCAGCATCCCAAAGCTGGGGTGCGACCAGGAGCCCAGAGCCCACACAGTCTGGGACTGGTTTTCCACGTTGCTTGCCGTGACCCTCTCCTGCACTCCTGGGTACAGCTGGTGATCACAGTAGGGAAGAAATCTCCTCACCGCTACATCTTCCCCAAGTGTTCCACTCGCAACACTGAGAGGCAAGACTTAGCTAGATGGCAAGGAATCAGTTTCTCCTTCCCAAACATCCACAGAAACACAGTCTTGTGTTGTCTCAAACTCTAAATGTACTAGTCACCTGGGGGTCTTGTTAAAATGCAGAGGCAAGTTTAATAGGTCTGGGGCAGGGCCCAGGAAACTGCATTTCAAAGCAATCCCTGCTCACAGGGAGCTTGCTGCCAAGCCTGGGTCTGATCCACAGTGGTTAACGGACACCCTTAAAGCAGCCCTGGTGTTACCGCTTCTTCTAGCATAGACTCACGCTCAGGTCAGCCAGGGGCAACACAAGATTGTGTGACACAGCTCCTGGCCAACAACAGGAGAAGAATTTAGTGTGAACACTCCAGTCCTATGCCAGACTTAGAAGTGTGCAAAACACATCACAGACATGAGGCTTCTCAGCTGAGAGGACCCGGCACCGGAGAGGGCTTTTGACAGTGACTCACTCCTTGTACATCTAATTATTCACATGCTATGGTTAAATGTGTTCCAGAAATAACAAGTCTCCTGGCTTGTGCTCTTGAGCTACTGACTAATTTGAAGCCAAGAGTTCTGGATCAATGTCCTCAAAGGAAAACAGGAAGAGAAAAATCAACATTAACCGTCAGCTGCTTGGCCACTGGGTCACAGGCTACAGCAAATGGGACTAGATGAAGGTACTAAAACTGACTATGGGACAAGTCTATGTGCTCCTATGGTACCCTCAAACATTCCAGAAGAGAGAATGCCACAAAGCTAGGGAGGGAGCGTATCACTCCACACAGGAAGTGGCAGTCACTAGAGCCAAGGCAAACTCTGGGTGGTCCCCCATCTGGTCAGTTCCAGACTTAGCAGACTAAGCTGCCTCCCTCCTTTACAAGCCAGGGCTGTATATAAACTTTGCATTATTTTGTAAAGTAAATTTGGAATGTGTGAATCTTTATTATTCCTTTTAATCTTTTGTTTACAGGCTAGATGTGCTACACCACTTAATGACACTCAGTTTTTCTAAGGGAGATGTAGAAAGAAAAGATCTGGAATCTTCTCCCTTTAAAAAAATTATAGCCTTATTTATTATTATTATTATTATTATTATTATTATTATTTTGGCAGCAATGCCAGGATGAAACAAACGCAGGACAATTGATTCAGGCATGCTAGGCATGCATTCTTTCTCTCCCCATTTATCATTATTATTATTAATTATTATCATGTTTTTCTTTTTTTAAAGATTTATTTATTATATATAATGTTCTGCATACATGTATGCCTTCAGGCCAGAAGAGGGCACCAGATCTCATTATAGACGGTCGTGAGCCACCATATACTTGCTGGGAATTGAACTCAGGTCCTTTGGAAGAGCAGTCAGTGCTCTTAACCGCTGAGCCATCTCTCCAACCCCTTATTATTATGTTTTTCAAGACAGCATTTCTCTGTGTGATAGCTCTAACTGTCCTGGAACTCACTTTGTAGACTAGGCTGGCTTCAAACTTACAGAGATTTGCCTGCCTCTGCCTTCCAAGTGCTGAGATTAAAGGCATGTGCTACCAATGACCAGCTTCCTTTTATAACTTTTAAAAAGATGGTTTCATATAGCCCAGACTGGCCCTGACCACATGATCCTGAACCCTCCATTTGCTTGCCTCCATTTCCCTCGAGCTAGGATTACATGCATGTAGCTACCACACATAGTTTATGCAGGGTTGGGCAGGAAACTTGGGGCTTTGTGTAAGAGAGGGAAGTCCTCTTGTAACAAGCTTCTTAACACTGAGCTACATGCCCGGCTTAAGAGCTCAACTTAACCCCTTGAGTGGGATTTGGGCTATAGCTCAGCTGATAAAGTAAAGCCCTGGGTTCCATCCCCGGCATCAAATAACCTGGCCAGGATGATTCATTCCTGTAACCCCAGAGGTAGAGGCAGGTGGTTCAGAAGTTTAAGGCTGTCTTTGACAACTTAGTAAGATCCCACCTCAAAACACAACAACAACAACAACAACAACACAATAACAATATGTTAGAACTGCTGTGTGAGACAGGGCCTGTGTGCACCTTCCTAGATTTTGCTGAGACAGCCTCATTGGCCTGTGCTATTTTATGCTACTATTAGTAACAAAAGTGACTGTGCCCCAACATTTTCTTTTTAACCAGCCATGTTTATATGAACTACAGGAATTCTGACAATGTGGTAGGTATAATTATTATTAATAATGATGATGGTGATGATAATGGGTTTCTTGTTTGTTTTCTTGCTTTGTTGAGAAAGGTTCATATAGCCCAGTCTAGCCTCGCTAGCCTTGAACTTGCTGTGTAGTTAAGAACAGCCTTGAACTTCTGGTCTTCCTGTTTCTAGCTCTGAGTGCTGGGATTGCAGACATGCATCTTCGTGCCTGATGCGTGTGGTGCTGGGAACGGAGCTCAGGACTTTGTGCATCCATGTGAGCATTCCCCCGGTTGAGCTAGATCCGCAGCCCCAGTTTTGGTGTAGTTTTAATAAAAATTTCTCTTATTTTCATGTCTGATGAATAACTTATACTTCCTTTCATCTGAGCTATCTTTCATGTCTCTTATTCTCCATTTGAACAGCGGCCTTTTGATTAATTTCTAAGAGCTTATTGTCTATTAGACATGTCACTATGAAAACATACAGTTTCTTTGTACATTTCATGTACCTTGGTTAGCCAACCTGCGCTCCATAAAATAATTTCTTTACAAAGCTACAAATGGATCAAAGGTGTGTGTCACCATGCCCGGCTACAAACGGAGCCCCTGACCACAGCACAGCCTCACCTGGACCTTGGGGCCTCCTCCGGACACTCTGGAGACATAGCTCATGATGTATTTGGCAGCTACTGTCTTTCCAGCACCACTTTCACCACTGAGGAAAGAGAGACAAACACCATGAAGTGATCCCTGCCAGCTCCTTCATCCACATCGCCTACAAGTGAATAAATCACAGAGGAACTAGGAAGAAATAAAATCAGGTGGGGGTAGGGACCAGCATGATGCTAGTTGAGAAACATGGGTCACAGCTGGACCAGCTCACTCCTCTGACCCAGGTGAGTGTGGCCATAGACTGAGCCTTTATCACTGCCTTCATGCACAGGGCAGACAAATAAGTTTTCTTTTCTTTTTTTCCAAATGATTTATTTATTTTTATGTGTATTGGTGTTTGACCTGTGTATATGTCTGTGTGAGTGTGTTGGATCCTCTGGAATTGGAGTTAGAGATAGTTGTGAGCTGCCATGTGGGTGTTAGGAATTGAACCCATGTCCTCTGGAAGAGCAGCCAGTGCTCTTAACCACCGAGCCATCTCTTCCACCCTAGTCGAGTTTTCTAATTGTCTTATCACAGGAGGCATGATTAGGAAACTATAAGCATCAGAAGGATGGAATTTTCTAGAAATTACAAATAACATCCACACACATTTTTGTAAATGTAAGAAAGGAGGCTATGAAGCAATTTCACCTCACATATTTAACTCTAATTAAAGACAAAAGAGTTATAATTTAATTTTTATGTAGTGAGACCCTTGATGGGATTATGGGCATGCATGAATTGCCCCCCCCCACCAGCCAACAAAAGTTGATTTTGAAGGACTAGGGGTATAGCACAGAGGTAAGTTTCACTAGATGTATGAGACCTAGGGTTCAAGTTCAAGCACAAAAAGTCCCATTTTTCAAAATATTAGCAGAGATTTTGGTCAGGGTAAGGTGACAATGGGAGAGCTGTTATTTCAGATAGTTCTTTTCTAACCCTGTTGTCATGCTGTGTTATTTTGTTTATATTTTACATATACATAAATACGCATGCATCTAAACATATATAAATGTATATATAAATATTTATATATGAATATATACATATATATGTACAAAAACGGGCACTGAGGCTTCAGACTCTGCCTTGATGTAATGCAAGCTTCCTTATTTTGGAAGCACTAAAATTAAATGATGAGGCAATATTAATCACATCCTGAGAAAGAAAGACAATCTTCCGCTGGGTGGCCTGACTGCACAGCAGTAGCCTTTTGTTAATAGTCTGTTTTCCAAAAATCTCCATTCTTCCCTCAAAATCCCCCTGAATTCATAATGACCCCAATTCAAAATATGCTCGACTCCATCAGAAGTCTCATCTTTTTGTGTGAAGCCTTGGTGTTGCCAAAATAGAGTTTGTTAAAGCAACCCACATCTAGAAAAGGACCCAGCATGAAAACTGTAGTTTGCTCTAAGTTCAGAGTTTCAGACTTGTCCTTGGTAGTCAAGAAACTGGAGGTGCACACCTCACGTCCTATGAAACTCACGCTAGTTAACATCAACAAATGTGGCTGATTGTAGACCGTTATCCTCCCAGCTGCCACGGTCAGAGCAGCTGTGACCACTTACAAGCAGCCTTCAAGAGCCTGCCTGCTAGTGTTGTTACTGCAGAGGAGAGGCTGGGAGGGTCACTGGAATCTCACCTGAATTGCAGGGAACCCTCTGGCAACTATCTCCTGTCCAGCTGTGTGTGTGGTTTTGCCCCAGCTGCAGTTGGCCTCACAGACCTCTATTTTATGACTTACTTTATAAGCTGTAACAATATAAACACTGAAAAACTTTGGGAAAAGGAAGTGGAATGTTACAGAAACAACTAAGACAATTATGTAACAAGTACAGACCAGGCAGCTAGGGCTCAATGGCAACAATGTATCTACAACAGGTTGATAACAATATAAAAATAATAAAGGACAAAGAAAGGGCAGGACAACTAGAAAAGATGGTCTTTGGTTCTAGTCTGCTCTCTGTTGCTGTGATAAAACACCATGACAAAGCATAATTCAGGGAGGGTGGGGTTTATCTGGTTTCTAGCAGGTCATCAGCAAGGGACACCAATGCAGGAACCTGGACACAGGAACTCAGAGACCATAGAGCAGTGCTATTTACTATCTTGCTCCCTAAGGCTTGCTCAATTTGCTTTCTTAGAAGCCCTAGAATGACCTGGACCCTCCCACATCAATCAAGAAAATGCCCCAGAGGCAGGTCTACAGACAACTAGACAATTCTCTTTAAAATTTCATGGCACTGAGCATTGAACCCCGAGCTTCATGCATGCCAGGCAAGTAATGTACCACTGAGCTACAAATCCAGTCCTGATACTGATGTGATTTCTTCCTTTAAAAAAATAGTTATTTCATTTTTAACTATATGTGTGTGGTTGTGTATGGCTATGTGCATGAGTGCAGTGTTTATGGTGGCCAGAAGGGGCATCAAATTCCACTAAAGCTGGAGTTAATGGGCAGTTGAGAGTGGGTCACCCAATAGGATTGCTGGGAACTAAACTTGCAAGAATAGTACACACTCTTAACCATTTCTCAAGCCCCTGCGATTCTCTTACAGTCTACATTCTTATTTTGTTTTTATAGTTCTATTGTCCTACTACTGATTGGCTGGACTGACAGGCTATTGAGCTCCAGAGATCTGTTTCTCCCCTGCCCCCTCCCAGTGCCTGGGTTACAGAGAGCTTACTGCTCTGCCCGGGTTACAGAGGGCTTACCGCTCTGCCCGGGTTACGGAGGGTTTACGGCTCTGCCCGGGTTACGGAGGGCTTACCACTCTGCCCGGGTTACAGAGGGCTTACCGCTCTGCCCGGGTTACGGAGGGCTTACCACTCTGCCCGGGTTACGGAGGGCTTACCGCTCTGTCCGGGTTACAGAGAGCTTACCACTCTGCCCGGGTTACAGAGAGCTTACTGCTCTGCCTGGCACTTACATTTTTTGGTTCCACAGGAAATTAACTGTGTATTTTATATTTTTATAACATCTTTTCACAAAAAAGGATCACATCACAATGATAATGAATATTCATCACTTTCATTACATTCCTATTCAACTTTTTATATATCACCATGACTAATCAGATTTCTGTAAGCTTAGATTTTTGTATTCAGAATTTCTTAGAATTAACTACCACAGAGAAAAACACAGCAAACTAGTAGACTTCTAACATAAAAGTCTAACTACTTATCCCTCTGCAATGCCCTTGTTTAATGGTGTGACCAGACATGAATTACTTTGTCTTTAAATTTTTTTAAAGCAGGGTGGGGAACCCCCTAAACTTTCTGGTCGCTCTGCGGCTACTGCCTCTCTCTTCCTATCCCATCCCAGCTTGCTCCCAGGCACCCCTTCCCTTCTTCGGGGCCAGAAGATCCCCCAGCTCAGCTTCTTCTCACCATCTCATGGAACCTTCTTGAAAACTGACCACATACTCGGTAACAATGCAAACTTCCACAGATACAAAAAAAAATTAGTAACCACCTGTGTCTTATCAGAT
>LOEQ01007607.1:33035-43849 GCA_001685075.1 Bramus lutescens | reverse complement strand
GTCTTGGCTATCCAGGCTGTACTGGCTGCAGCAGTCACCTATGCAGTGGGCTTTGCTGATGCAGCTGTCTTTGATCCATGTCTGCTCCTAAAAGTAAATCTTTACCTATATTCCTGCAAGTGACCATCCCCAAAGTCAATATTGGTTCACAATATTGAACTTTGGTAGTATCTTTGGTCAATCCTGGACTCCTTTCCTGGAGTGAGCTAGATATCTATGCTGTGTCTCCCCAGGAAATGTCTGTCTCTGGTATCCTTAACTGGTGGTTCATAGATCTTTAACAACAGCACTCCTGCAGGTTTGTGGCCTAGCTGAGCTTAAGTGCAAAAATTTATAGATGCTTGTGTATTTCTGCTTTGTCTCACATTTTCAAAAGAGACAGGGTCAGATGTGTAAATTAACCCTTCCCTTTCATATGTAAAAACACTGAAGCCTAGGACTAAGAGATGGCTTTTCAGGTACAGCATTTGTTGAGTTTGGATCCTAAGAGCCCACACAAATCCCAATATAATAGTGCACATCTGTTATTACAGTACTCTTGCTGTAAGATAGAAGGTGGAGACAGAACACTGGGAAACTCCAGAGTCAGCTAGCCTGGCGTAACAAGAGACCACATCTCAAACACCGTACCAGAAAAGGTTCTGTTCTCTACCTGGGCACTGAGACAAGCACACAAACACGCACGCACGCGCACACACACACACACACACACACACACACACACACACACACACCCAAACCTCCAAAACAAAACAAAAACAACAGGAAGAACTCCACCTGCGGTCAGCAGTGAGCATGTGCTTGTATGTAAACTCATGCATCTGCCTTTGGCAGTTCCCTGTCCCTCTGCTTAATCACAACAGCAAGGTTTTTGATGCCTTGCCTTCTATGTTCCTCATCTCTCAAAGACTCTTTGATTATATTGAATGTGTGGCAGAGCATTCAGAGTTGAGGAATCTATCCATTAACCTCAATGATAAATGGTGTCTATAATCAATAATCCAGGTTGGCTGAATCTGAGTGACTAACCTATAACAGCCTTCAAAGAGCCTTCCCATCAATACCATGTTAATGTCTTACACTCTATTTTAAATCTTGAGATGTTGTTTGCAGACCCATAAAACTAAACGACACACATTATTATGTCCTATCTTCATTTAAAAGTGATACAAAAACTTCAAGTTTAGGAAGAATATGGGACCCACACCAGGAGAGCGATATCTCTGCATGGCACTGAGAATCTTCCATCAATTTGACCTTGCAGGGTTTTACATTACTGTTACTTTTGTGACTTATATAATGCTAAGGAAATACACTACACTGGCAAATGTACCATCTGTGCTTTGTATGATTAGGGTCCAAATGGAATGCATGTCAAATTCTGAGTTCTTTTATTTTTATGAAAATAAAAAGGAGTTCCACTTCTCCCTCAGCTTAATGAGGGAATCATTGGGAAGTCATCCACTACACAATCTTCTCCTGGAAAGTGATAAATATTTACAGTGGATAATAAGATTTCATGTCAAAAATTGATGGTATTTATTGTGTTTTAATAAAAGCAGATTTGAAAACATTAGTTTTATTAAACAAAAAAACAATATTGTTTTAAAAATTGCCATTTTCATCTTTGCTTTTCCTGTGGAGACCTTATATACAAAGGCAGATTTTTAGCTAACTATATTACTATGGAAATCAGCTCCTACTGAATAGAAATGATACAAAATAATGGAAACACTAATACATCTTTACACATTGTATTATTCATCTATCAATTACTCTTCCTTATGTGGGGCTTATTCCTCCAGATCTTGCTGTTTAACAGGCATAGATTTTCTAATATTTATTCTCAATTTCTTTCCTCCATCTTTATCCTAAGAATTAACTAAAAAGAATATTTAAAAGGTCATGCTGTCCTTTGCTGTGCAAATCTGGGAGATAAGGCTGTTACTAACAGATTTTCTAATTTTTTGAGTAAATGTTAAGTGAACATTTGGTCCTACAAGAAGCTTGTCACAAACAGGTCAGGTGTGTTATAGGTGGTGGAAATACAATCACCTTCCTGACCCTTGCTTAGACCCTCTGACCTCAGAAATAGTGAATTCTAATCCTAAAGGTCATTGCTGAAGACTGACTTAAAAGGCCTGTTGAAGGGCAAAGGGCCTGTGCTTGTTAGTTTTAAGTTAGTTTGACCCAACATAGAGTCACCTGGGAGAGTGTTAATGGGGAATTATATAAAATAGGTTTTCCCATGGGCATGTTGGGTAGAAATTACCTGGGTTGTTAATTCACACAGAAGGACTCTGCCCACTGGTCAGCACTACTTCATGAGCCTAGCTCTGAACTGTATGAGAAGATGAAGCAAACTGACTGCCTTGAGTTGCCTGATGGACTGTAACCAGGAACTGCCAGCCAAACTATCCTGTTCCCCTGCGAGATGCTTTCGGTAAGTTTGTTTGTTTATTTTTTACAGAAGCAGCAATGAGACTAGGGTGAGGCCTTAAATATTGGCCTCGAAAAAGTAAGGGATCCATTAGCTATGGATGGCAACAAAGGTAACCAAGGACTAAGCATCTGAGAACATCACTTGATATGAAGAAACAGAGATTGTTGGTGAGCACAGAAAACTGAAAATATAAGGCTGTGTGGAGTCTAAGAATCTGTTTCTAAACAAAATGTGCTGACCAGGAAAAGAGGGGGGGCAGAACAAGCAAATAAATAAATTAAATGTAGTCGGTTGTTGGTGGCACACACTTTTAATCCCAGCACTCGGGAGGCGAGGCAGACTCTGTGAATATGAGACCAGCCTGATCTACAAGAGCTAGTTCCAGGTCAGGTTCCAAAGCTACAGAGAAACCCTACCTCAAAATAAATAAATAAATAGGCAGACGGACGGACAGACAGACAGACAGATAAGTCAATCTGCCATGGATGGAAGTTGGCTGAGTGGTTAAGAGTACTGGCTGCTCTTCCAGAGATCCCTGGTCTGAGTCCCAACACCCACACGGTGACTCACAACTCTATGTAATTCCAGCTCCATGGGATTCAATGTCCTTTTCTGACCTCTGTGGGTATCAGAAATACAAGTGGTGTATAAACATACATGGAGGTAAAACACAAATGCACATGAATTCTATAGGAAATGCAATCAACAGGGCACTAACCTTGGCCCCGAACTACACAATGATCTGACCCAGTTCCTGGCCCTGCTCCTCTACTTTTCTCCCTTAGTCTGTGTGTTAGCCTTCCTGTCACAGCCTTGTGCTGAGTCTTTGGTTTATTTGGAGTTTTCCAATGCTGGGAGTCAAACTCACAGCAACACAGCAGGTGTTCTACCCTGAGGTACATCCCAGCCTCCTCCTGGCTAAATTTGATAAATTAATGCTTTTCTACTGGTTATGATTATCCTTTCCTGAAGATTTTCTTCCCTAGTAGAAAAATAAATTCATGTTGTTCAAGAACAAAAAGAAAATTCAAAATTATTTACAGTAAAATGAGTCTATTTTCTCCAGTTCCTATCCTGATTCCTAGGCCCTGGCAGATAGTTCCTGACTTCAAGTTTTCCCCACTGTTGCTACATCTGTATACAAGCAGGAAAGTCTATGCACAGGTGTCTCTTGCCTTTTATTGCAAACCACGTGCTGCATGACACAGCTTGCCATTGGAAAATCACTTGATGTGTAAATACATGAAAATATAAAATACAGACTCATATACACAATATGGATGTATCCAAATAAGCTTTTTATATCTCTCCTCAAAATTAATTTTCCTTTCATAAAACACAGTGTGTTTCTTCATAAAGATGTCTATAAAAGTGTTTGCATTGCCGGGTGGTGGTGGCGCACACCTTTAACCCCAACATTTGGGAGGCAGAGGCAGGTGGATCCTTGTGAGTTTGAGGCCAGCCTGGCCTACGGAGTGAATTCCAGGACAGGCTCCAAAGCTACACAGAGGAACCCTGTTTTGATAAACTAAAACAACAAACAAACAAGAGGTGTTGCATCAATAACTGTGAAGAGTAGTTTTCAAACGCTCTGTTCTATGAGCCCCGGTGCTCAGTCAGTGTATTTGTGATGTAAATGTCATAAATGCATACCTGGGTAAGGGGGTAAATATATGTAATTTTTACAGTACCCATCTTCAGTAACTGTAAAATTACCCTTAGAACTTCTGTCTGAAGCAGTACTATCCTCAGCTTATCCGGACTCGCTAGTTATGAAATGAAAGCAGCTATCAGACTATTTGATTTTTGCTAATACTAGCTAAGAATAATGCACTGGGTTTTAGTATATATTTTTAATAATGAGATCGTTTTCTTCACATGTTCTTTAAGCTATCTATATTTTCTTTGACATGAAGTATGGAATATTTTCATATAAAAGATTTTATTTTGTATTCAATTTCTAGTTCATTACAAATTAAGGACAAGATATTTGTCTAAACAATTAGATTTAAATATAAGTTCCAATTTGTTACCTTTTATTTTTGCTAGTAAAATTTCACTTTTCATACATGCAAGGTTGCTCACAGTTGAATTTATGAATTATTTCTTTTATGGCATTTAGACTATGAATAATAGGTTTTCCTCACTCCAGGATATCAAAGATTTAATGTAGGTTTTCTAGTATTTGTTAAATTTTTTGAGAATTTTTTTATATTCATACAACAAAATACAGTCACATTTAACCATTTATCCCTTCCAATTTCCCATGTTTTCTAACATGTCTTTTTCTCAGTATCATGTATTTTTTCAAACTTTTTATTTAAATATTTTGAATTGCTATGATATATAATGTGACACATAGATATAGCTTTTAAAAACACTTTTTCAGCTTTTAATATTATAGCTACAAAAATTTCCCCTTCTCTTTTCTTTCCACAATCTCTCTCATATACCTCTTGCTCTTTTTCAAATCATGGACTTTTTTCCCATTAATTGTTGTTACAGTTTGTATGTATATACATATATGTTCATAAATACATAAATACCACCTGCTCAGTCTGTTTAATGTTACGTACATGTGTATTTTTTCAGACTGACTGTTGTCATTGGTGGCTCTTTCCTGGCAAGACTATTTCTCTCACTCCCATCATTCATTAAATTCTAGTATTTCTCTGAGTAGGGCGGAGGCATTCTTGGCTTTCCCCATCCATGCTAGCATGTCTGTTTCTGTGGTTCTTGATCTGCTTGTGTTGGGGAAGTCATGCTAGTGACATTTTATGGGTGTAGCTCCTGACACTAATATGATACACAGTCTCACAGCCAACTCCCTGTTCCTCTGGTTCTAATAATCTGTCAGATGTAGCTCTAAGGAGAATTTCACTTGTACCACACTGACTTAACATAGTATAATATACACAAAATGAAACAGGGGGAGAATACTGGGGACAGATTCATATATGAACGTAGGTAGGGAATGGGAAAATGAAGGATGTGTGAAAAACCTTTGCAGAAGCTTGTGATGTTGCCACCTGCACTAAAGAGAACACATAATCATAGGGGTGAGCACAGCACAGGTGACGTGAAAGGACAGGGGAGAATACTTCATGTTAAAAGTTTAAGTAGGGATGGGGAAGGAGGAGGTACTAATGAAAATTAAGAATATATGACGAAGCCTTTTGAAAATCAACTAGTTTGTAAGATAATTTTGAAATATCTTACAAACTAGTTGATTTTGAGGGACAGAAGTACCCTCCGTGGGTGGAAAATGCCGCCCACAGGAGACACGAGTGTTTAAACAAAAATATTAGTACTGGGCATGGGATACCTATTTGTTATTTGTCAGAGAGGCCCCAGAAACACCCAAAGTAACCCAAATAGTCCATCATAACTAGAGGCTGAAACCATTTTTCGGAAGAAATCATTCTCTTTAGATGCAGGACACAGAGAAATTAACCTTGCTGAACCAGGACACTCTCTCCCTGTTCGCTAGCTTATGTAGTATCAGGTGACTGTGTAGACAGGTGGACGAGGAAGGACAATGATCTAATCCAGCACTAGACCCTGCATGCTGCAGTACCAACCTCCCAGGCAAGATGTCTGTAATGGAGCAATAGTGGCTGCTTTATGAGTATCTACTTCAGAGATAAACTTCATGCTCTTACTGTAAATCCAGTCAAAAGCCCGTAACTAAGGTAATCATAAGCCCTAGGTAGGGAGAATCTACTGTTTTGCCATTTTAAACGGTCGCACTGTCATAGCATCTTCTAAATATATGTGTTTATGCCCATATATTTGTGTTGCTCTTACCTTTATTCAAAGAATTTTCTCTTTGTAGTAGATAGGTCTTAATAAGGAGGTTTGTATCTTTTCAAACTGCCAAGTATATTCCAGGGTGGGTGGAGGAGGGTCTCACAAGTGCCCACCCTTGTTAGAGGAGCTGTTGTAGTTAATGGTGGTGAGGGAGGAAGAGTCTCTTCTCTGGGCATGTGGCTGCTGGTAGGTTGGTCCAGGCCCAGTGATGGCCCCACATTTGTGCACACATGGACAGTCCTAATTGAACTTTGGGCCATTAATATCAAAGTCATTAAAAGAAAGACATAAAATTGGGAGGGAGACAGGTGAGGGGCACTAGGGACATTTTGAGGGAAGTAATGAATGGGACATAATCAAAATATATTGTCTAAATTTATGAAGTTTTAAAAGACTAAATAAGTATTTTATATGTATATGGAAGGATGCAAGGTCTCAATGATCGGCAGTCGTTTTCAGGGCAAGCTTTCACAGCAGATTACTTGGTATTCTGTCTCTTTCCATCTTTCCCCCTCTTCTTCTGCGATGCTCCCTAAGCCATACATGCAGGAGATGTGATGTGGTTGTGTCTAAAAGGGCTGGGTTCCCACATGATCTGTTAATCTCTATATTTTGTCTAGTTGTGCTATGTTTGTGATAGTCTCCATTTGCTATACAGAGAGACTTCTTCAATGAGGGGTGCCAGCTACAGTTATCTGTGAGTAAAACCGTATGATTTAAAATATTGGTAAGGTATTCTGGTCTAGCAAAGTGGTGATAAGCAGATTCTTTTCTAATGACTATGGCCTTACTAGCCCTGGAAAGCAGGCAAGGTTTTCAGTACCAGACATTATTTCAATTCTGCTGAGTGAGCCTTGGGTTCAGTTAGCCTGTTGTATCAGTAACTTTTGTCAGCTATAAGTTTTGTATATTGCTTAGACTAGCCATTATACTGTAGCTTGTGTGCAGTTCCACTGTTTCCTAAGGCACACCACTGCACATGCGGTGCCTGTCATGTCTAAGTTGTCCCAAGTAAGAACATGGGATTCATTTCTAATTTTTTTTCTACACAGATGTCAAAGGCTATTCTATCAGCATTGGCATTCTAGTCCCACAAATGTGTATAATCTGCTCTCTTCTACCCATCCTGTTACAAAGGGGACCCTTGTAAGTCAACCTGGCAGCTTTACTGGAAAGGGGACTTCATTTTCCTTTACAACCTGTCAGGCTTTCCCCTTTGTTTTCTTAGTGTGTCCGCGAAGAACTCAGGCATCTTCTCTATATTGTGTTTAATTATTCCCAATGGATTCTCTTTCCCATGTGAAGGTTATCGCCTTCCTTTTTCTGTTTCTCTCTCTCCTTTCTTGAGAAATATACAATAAAGGCCCCACTTTATTACTCATGTGCTTTAAAAACACATATCTGAGGTGATAAGAAAGACTGAAAACATTCTTTATAGTTCTAGATCAAAAGAAATTTCAATATTTTAAGCATCAAATATTTGTTAAGGCACATTGGAATATCATTCAAGTGCCTTTGTGACTTACTTTGCACTAACTAAGACTACTGTGCTATGTTTATTATATCATAATTTGAGCACAGAGGAAAAGAGAAGGCAAATTCAGTCATAAAATTGCATTAATTAATATTAAATGTGGTGTAAGATATTGCACCAGTTTAGACTTAGTAGAATAGAATTGAATTATCAGAAGAGAATTGGGAGTATTTTAACTTAAAATATAGGAATATTGCTTTTTTCCAGAAGGAAGGTGATAATTAACATAGAAATGGCCAATAAGATCTTTCCATAAAAATGCATTATTTCTTTATATGTTAATATTATGATAAAATGTAAGAAAGGAAAATAACAATAAAAATAATAATTTGCAAAGTGTGCTAAGTCACTTGTGAAGAGTCATAAACATTTTCCTCCTTTGACTTTCCAGCACAGCTGTGTAGAGGCACAATGCACACTCACCTCCTCATCCTCAAAGAAGTAAAGCTGCTGTTGGTTAGTTGTAATTTGAAAGTGAGCTATTGTGGGGACATACTGGGATTTGGAAATGAGAGAGTGGATATATGCATGACTTGGAGGCCTGGGACAACAGCATAGAAAGAGAAACTAAGTTCCTAGTAGTTGCTATATCTGTTCCTCAGATGGGGAAGGGCCTTTGTCACCACAGGGGAAAATAGCTGGAAAGTCCCAGTATACTGCCTCAGTATAGACACTGTTCCTTGGAACCCTTGTTCCTTGGAAGGTCTCAGATACCAGAATCTTGGTGCAGAATAAGGGTAAAACCTGGAACCTTCACAGAACCTCCAAGGAGGGAACTCACACCATCTTCCCTATGACACCAGAGCCCAGGTTGCTCTGGCTGGTCATCTCTTTATTATCTAAGAGATTATCAGAATATACACTAGTGTAGGGTTACCTGTGAAGTCCTTGCAAGCTATACCCCCTAGGACATTTATAGGTTCATCCTTTTCCTACTGCTGAAGCTGGAAGCTATTCTTCCTGTGTGCCCTATCTGGGTGTATACTGATGCTACCACACTGTGTGAGTGCTATTGTCAGAAGTACTGTGGTTCAACTGAGGTCTCCATTCACACACTGTGAAGGTCTGTCCCACTGCCTATCTGAAGCCAAAAGTTCTTGAAACCATTGTTACTAATACCAGGGGTCCTTGTTAATAACATAATTGGTTCATCAATGCCAGAAAGAACCTCCATCACAGATAATAGTACTGTTTCATTGTAAGAATAGACATTTACTGTGGGTATCAGAAACCTGCTTTTGTCTACACAATACTTTCTTGAGCCAAAAAAGAGTATGCTCACTATATAGCCTCCTAAGAAAATGAGTCTTTTTGTCTGTACCATGACAGACACTATCCATAACCATCAATTCCAACCAAAGAAATATAGAAAAAAATACATTACAGTACCAATGTGGGAAAAAGACACAGAGACATTTCTAAAATGGCTACTTACTACAAAGATCACTCCATAAAAGTGACTGAGATTAATACCTCCCAAGACCAATATATCTCAATATAGGAACACAGAAATATAGAACAAACAGACTGACATGATGTCATCGGAAGAGTATGATAGCTCAATAGAAGAGATTCCAAAGAAAATGAAGTTGATTGACGGTTCAGTGGTAAAGGCAATTGCTGTGCAAGCCTGGTGACTAACTGTGAGCCCCAGCACCCATATAGACTAAAGGAGAGAATTTACCCTAGAAAAGTTGTCCTCTGACTTCCAAACATACACCCTAGTATGTGTGTGCCTATATATCCCTCATGTATCCACATACCTACAATAATAAACAAATAAATAAAAGAAAGCGACAATAATGAAATGGCTGACAAAATATTTAATGATTATTAAAATACTTAGTACATTCAAGATAAACACATTTTAATAAAGTTAGAAAAATAATGCATGGTTTGAGTAAGAAATTTAGGTGAGAGAATGAAACCCCAAGGGGGAAAATAATCTTGAAAATGAAATTTGTCAGTTTAGATACATAACTAAAACTTTGAAGAACAGTCTAGATAAATCAGAAGAAAGAAAATTTGATATAGAACACAAGTGTTTTGAAATATCTCTGTCAGGCTAAGTACAAACCACAACAATGACAATAAGAAAATAATAGAGAAATAATAAAGTATTTAAGACCTTTGAAACACCTTTGATTGAACAAATGTCTTCATTTTTAGTAACCAATTGAGATAATAGAAAGAAGGAGTAGAAAATGTATTCAAAGAAACAATAGCCGGAAGCTTCCTGAATATTGGGAGAGTTGTGGCACAGGAGGTCCACAGAATCCCAAGTAGATATGGTCAGAAAAATTCCTCAGCTGGCTTACTTTAACTAAAGCACTAAAAGAATAATACAAAGATATTGCAAATAAAAATGCCAAGTTTCAAAAATTCTACTAAATTATCAATTATTTTCTTAGTAGAAACTTTATAGACAAGAAGGGAAGGGAATTGAAGTGCTGTAAGAAAATAACTGTCAGTTGAGAATATTTATATCCAACAATCTATCCAGAAGTAATAAATAAATATTTTAAATGTAACAAAAATTGGAAAATGCATTAATAGTCACCATGCCAGTTTTATATACACTACTGAAGGGTCCTGTACTCAGAGGACAAAGGAAATGACTACCATGATAAAAGCATGTGAGCATATAAAGCTGCTAACAAAGTGGGCACACAGACCTTCCTGTGCAATGAGCCATGCAACCATAAAGGTGAAAAGAAGACACAAAGAACAAGCCATATTAAGAAAATGAGAGAGGGCTGTGTCTCTCTCTCTCTCTCTCTCTCTATATATATATATGGTAATTATGAACATAAATGAACTAAAGTCCCCTGTTAAAAATATGGACCATACGAATGTACGCAATAACAGGACCCCATGCAAAAGACCTGTACAAGCTCAATGATGTAGGTTGGTCTTCTGTCTGTGTCTTACTTTCACTGGTCAAACAAAGATACTGCCTTGGCCTTTTGATAGGACAGCAGCTTAGATAGGTGGAGTAGACAGAACAGAATGCTGGGAGGAAGAAAG
>LOEQ01007607.1:0-11212 GCA_001685075.1 Bramus lutescens | reverse complement strand
TGGCTTACCGGGAAGATTCTAACCCACGTCCATCTTGGGCCAGAGCTTCATGGGACTGCCTGACTGGGCTTTCTTTCTCCCAGCATTCTGTTCTGTCTACTCCACCCACCTAAGGGCTGGCCTATCAAAAGGCCAAGGCAGTTTCTTTATTAGCCAATGAAAGTAACACATAGACAGATGACCCTCCTACATCAGTAGGCCTACATCATGTGATAAGGAAACGACTTAAGAGAGTTTCTCATTGGAGGTGAAGAACTGATCCAACTCTCTTTTTCAACTTTTGTTTTGGTTATTTTCTTGCTTTTACTTTTTTGGAACAGAATTTTGTTATGTTCACAGCTTGACCTGGAATAGAAATATTGCCTTATCCTCTTACATGCTGGTATTACGGGTATGTCCAATCATATTTGGCTTGATTAGCAATTTTTGACAAAAACAAAACAAAACAAAACAAGGTCAAGAGGAGTTGAGTTCAAACATGTGAACTCTCAGCAAGCTGAGAACCCTAGTCAACCCAAGATTTCTGTGCTATCTAGATAGGTCACGGACCTCAAGAACATGCCATAGAGCAAACACTCATGCAATGGCACATCATCCCTGGGGAAACAAAGTGCAGTGTCCGAAGAGGAAGTCATGGCAAATACATGGGAGACAACAATTTGAGGACAAAGAACAAATGAAAAACATCTATGCATTGTATAATTAATGCTCTGCCATCTACTCTCCCAGGACTCTTGCTTCAGCAACCAAAAAACCTCTCATTCATATCAGGAGTGAAGCTAAGGTGTTGCTAAAGGGAACTAGGAAGACAGAAAATTGCTCAGCTCCTCTTTGGCATTTCCATACTGCCACCAGGAGACATGTTTGGGTCTTGTAGTCATGGCCTTTTCTTTGAGGTTCTATGCCAATGCATTTTTTAATGTAGGAAGAAGACAAGGCTCAGCAAGTAAAAGAAGCTTTCATTTTGTCTGAATTGTGTTCTAGTCCCTTTATACACATTAAGTAAAGTTGTTCTCTCAAAAGTTCAAAAGGGTTCAGGAACTTGCCCAAAGACACATAGCTACTCCATTATGAAATCAAGATCTATGCTCAGCCCTACTAAGTATGAAGAACTTACACTGTACTGCTTAAAACTTTGAAGCTAATCTAGCCTCAATTTTGATGAACAACACATTTTTGAGCTTCAAGGACCCAAACTTATTAGTTTGATTTGTTTTTCTAAGACACTGACAAGGGGAAAATGGCTCATTTAGCTCTTAGTTTCATGTCATAGTCTATTGTTGCAGAGAAGTCAAGGTAACAGGATCATTGAACAGCTGGAACATCAGTCAAGGGAAAATGAGTGCATGCTAGTTTGTGCTCAGATGGATCTCTCCACTTTTTTACAGTTTAGGATTCTCTGCCTAGGAAATGGCGCTGCCCACAGTGTGTGTGTTTTTCCACATCAATTAATAATAAGATAATAATAAGCATGTTCATAAGTCAATCTAATCTAGACAAAATCTCAATGATGTTCTCTTCCCAAGTGTGTCACATTTACAATTGAAATGCACCATCACACTAACCAATTCATCAGACTTGTGTAACATGTATCATCTTTGCTGGCTCTGTTCCTCCAAAGAAATAAATATCCACACTCTTTCCCTGTTTGTAATCCTGTTCCTTTTTTCACAATTCATCTCTCATTCATTCTTCCCAATAAACAGGAGCACTACATCAACAATCCTAGCAACTCTGCAGTGTTCAAGGCTGTCTACTGCTTCTCAGACCATTGTTTACGTGCTTGCATCCTTTGCCCAGCACACAAGGGTTTGTTCTATGCCTGCTTCCTTTTGTATTTCCAAAACCTAATAAAACACCTGCACAGTGGGTGTTTAAACACTGGTTGAATCTAAACACACTAGAACTACACAGCAAATTCACACAAGTGTTAGTAAATCCCACTTCATATCGAAAGCATCATGAAGCATATTTATTACCTACTTTCAGTTGTGACCAAAATGCCTGACAGAAACAGCTTGAGGGAGAACAAAATTATTTTAGCCCATGACCCAAAAGGGTTTATTTCATAGTTGCTTGTCCCTGAGCTTGGATAAGATGGTACAGCAACAGAAGCATGTGGCCAGGGAGCAGAGACAGTTACAGGATGGCAGATGAGGTAGAATCCTCAACAGCCTTATCTTCTGAGCTGCTTCTTCTGCACACTAGATTCTGCCAATCAAAGATACCACAAGTAGCCTCCAAAAGTAGTGCCATCACCCCCTGTGGAGCAAGTGTTCAAATCACAGCCATGTAGGGGCCATTCAAATTCAAAACACAATAGTAAGCTAGCCACGGCAAGATGGTAGTGAGCTACCTCTTTACAATTGGGCTAATTCTTCTCTTTCCTCCCTGTGAGGCTATGAACCCTTTAAAACAAGTGTCTCATTAGTATCAAAATGGCATGTATGCCAGAGCACAAACTCTGGAGCCAGCCTGTCTCACTCACCCCTAAGTCATCCTTCTACTGACTGGAGCTCAAGTTTTAACTTATAAAAAGGAGTGAGTGCTAGCACTGAGAAATGATTGGAAGGCAAATTGAATGTTGCCCTAGAAATGAGAGGCATGGCCTACCACACAGAACTACAGAAAGAAGATTGCTATACAGTCAGGAGGCAAAACCTGTATTAGAAAAGTTTGGCCAGAGCTTTCGCTGTGGTTTTTGTGACAAAGCCAGTGGAGTTTAGGGCAAAGGGGTTAGGTGTTGTGAAGTATTATTTTAAGGTGTGACACATTCATTTATGCTGTGGAATATTTGTTTAATGATGCAAATTGTGTTGCATTCTTTTACAATGCATTTGTTTAACTCTGTTACTTTGTATTACTTTGTCTAAAACACATGATTGGTTTACTAAAGAGGTGAACAGCCAATAATGAGGCAAGAAAAGGATAGGCAAAGCTAGAAATCAAAGAGAATAAACAGGAGGAAAAATATGGCAAGAGAAAAAAAGAGGAGCAAGAAAAGGAGAAGAAGAGGTTATCATGGGTCAGACACTCAGCTACACAGCAATCCACAGTAAAGAAAGGTACATAGAGTGGAAAATTATAAAAGCCCAGAGATAAGAGGTACATGGGATAAGTTAAGTTAAGAAAAGCTGACTAGAAACCACACCAAGCTAAGGTTGGACATTCATAAGAAAAAATGAGCTGGTGTGTGTGTGTGTGTGTGTGTGTGTTTGTGTGTTTATTTGGGACCTGGGTGGCAGCCTCCCCCCCCAAGAGTCAAAAAAGGAAAACAAAACACTACAGTTAATAATGGTAAATATGAATATTTGTAGTGGGCTTTTGGCTGCAGGAGTGGTTGCCTGGTGCCTGAGGCTGAAGGAGAAATATTCCTTAGGGTGTGAGTTAGACAGAAGGGATCCTTGGGCAAATAGTCTAGCGATTGGTTGCATGCAAAGGACATTCCTAGCTTTAAGTTTTTGCTAACTATAAAAATTACTGTTCCTAGAAATGACAGTCTTTCTATCAGCAAGATTCTTAAGATTCAAAGTGTCATAATGGACAGGGACTAAAATGCATGGACAGTCCAGTAACAGCCGTTCAACTTGACTTGCTTTCCATATCTGTAAACTGGGCACAGTAATAAGCATGATATCATTGAACTGCTGTGGGGTTAAATTAATTTATATAGAGTACACAGAAGAGTGTGTATAGTGAATATGGTATTAAAATAATCAATATTTATCACTGCATCAATATTTGACAATTTGGCATTGTCTGAGTGCCTCCCAAAGGGACAAAAATGCTTTGAGAGTTCTGAATGCATGCATGTTTGTCAGAATGAGTCTGAGCACTCTCCTGAGTACGTACATGCCTTTCTGTTAAGGAACTTACATTTCTAAATTTTTAGAAAGAGAAAAGGAATTCTTAAGCTAAGTTGGAACCAAAGTAAAGAGAAGAAGACTCTCAGGTTCTGCAGCATTTGCTGTTGTATGCCTCCAGTGCTGTTCCCAGGCCATCTCTATCTCTGTCCTAACGTTTAAGGCAGATATTTGTCTTTCAGTTTTCTCCTGGCATCATCACAGTCACCAAATGAAACATAATTTCTCCCATCCATAACCCGGTAAGGTTTAGTTGACCTGGATAGCATTCCCAATTTGAAAGAGAAAATTTGCTTCTTTAAACATCAGTAGCATAAGGCACCTGAGAAATAAGTAGGTGTTACCTAGGCCTTTTATAGATTTTCCTCTATTAGCATGTATGTAATGAAAAAGGAAGAAGTATCATCTGTCTTTTCTTCCGCTATTGCAGATCATGAGCTCTAGCAGACTCTGCTTGTTATGGGCATAGGGTATACCCAGCTCCTACGTTTCTGTTTGTTTGAGGCAAGCCTTGCCATGGCTAGAGCTGGCATCGAGCTCATGAGTGTTGCCTGCCTTTGCCATGGGTGCTGGGATGCTATGTGTGTACCACCATACTCACACCTGTTCTCTACTTCCAATGAATCTGGCACTACAGGTATATGAAGATACTTAGAACTAAATAACTGGATAATATTTATTAATCAATTCCCTGTGTTCTCAAAGGGGTGGGGGCAGATTTCAGGGCCCTACCAGCCATCTCGTATTTATGGTCTCTAGAAAGGATTCACTTGTATAGATTTAGAACTCCTCATTTCCTTCATCACCATGATGTACAAATGAATACAAGCATTTTACTATCAATAACACAAAAGATCCTCGTGGAGCAACATAGCCTTAAGATACCTGTTACCTGTACCTTGAAATTAACATCACGGACAAGATCATCTATTTATCAACTGATCTTCCTGTTCCCAGGTGTCTTCACTATTAACAGTAATATTCAGTGGGAACTCCAGATGCCAAGACCTGCCCATCTCTTCATGTGTGACTTTGTGTAGAGAATTGAAAAGGTTTAGCTTCCTTCTCTGCAGAATGAGGAAGTTAAACTAATGTTGACAATCTTACATTCCATGGATTTATGAAGGAGCATGCAATGCTTCTTCCTCTACTAACCGTTTGCATGGCACTGGAGCACATCCCATTCCATGTGAGCCTGGGACAGACGGAAGCCAACAGCTTGCTGACCTCATAAAGTCACTCTTCACATACTTATAATCTTTCTAAAAGTTGTCAAGTTATTTCCTATAACAAGAGGTTTAATTTAAAAATGAATTGAGTTATAAGCCTTTATATAGCATTCATTTCTACACACTTGAAATAGGAAATGTTAGCTATTTAATCAGTCAGGTTTATAATTTAGTTTGTAAACTCAGAGACCATATCTAGGTTTTACATAATATTGATTACATGATCAGGGCTCATTAAAGGATAATAATTTAAAAATCACTTCTAAGTGTTAACATTTTCTAGCTAATTTCCTTTCCATGTTAATGCTTCATATTTAATATATCACCATTTCTCCTACTTATTTATTTTCTCTAGAAAACCAGTGAGAATTAATCTAGAATTATGACAAAATTAATGGAAATTTAAATGAAAGTATAATCTTATTGGAATTTCATTTTTGATGACATAATAATAGGCTTATGTAGCACCTTTCATCTATGGACCTTTAAGCACTTTACAAACATTAGCTAATTCCTACAACAATCCTGGGAGGTTGGCAATTATAATCAGTCCATTATGTAAATAAGAGAAGTGCATCACAGGGAGGTTAAGTTCCTCAGGCAGTAGGCAAACCGTGGCAGAGGCAGCAGACCACCAGCACAGTGGGCCAGGCACCTCACACTAAGGGAACATCAGAGGAAGACTGCCATTCTTGTTGGTAGCTAAGAAAGGCTCCTGTTCAAAATATACAGGTCTCAAAAGTATATTTAATGTTGTCACCTTATCATCAGCCCACATGGATTGTGAAAGACAAGAAAAAGATCAGGGAAGAGAGGAGCGTGCCTTGAGACATGGAGAAAACTGGTTTCCTCATGCAGTTACTCAGCAGTGTTAGACTCCAGGCAACAAGGCTATGCAATGTCTCTCTTTTACCTGCTATATATCTCTCTTCCTTCCATACAAAGGAAGAAACATTAACCCAAATTCTAATGAGGACTTTGCTTGTGTTAACAGAATTCGTTAGGCAGTGCTTATTGTGTATTGGAAATGATGCACAGCATTTGTCTTGCAACCTCATATAACCTTTATAATAATCTCTATATAGTATATTAATTAGATGTTGCTATGTAGCAAGGTATCTTAAAACTCAGTAACTTAACACTATATTTATTCTTGCTTAAATGTGAATGAATCAGGTGATTTAAGCTGCAGATTGCATCCTGGTCTGCTCCAACCATGTCTGTTTCTTAGACAGCAGGGTAGCTGACTCCTGTTTACTTATGGTCAGCATCACATCTCTAGCTACCCCAGTGGCTATGCAGGTTACACGGCCAGTCTCAAAGCTGTATCCAAGAACACTGCACTGCATCAGAGCAACCAATCTGAACCACTAAACCCAGCATGTATGGTGTAGAAAAGTCGATTCTATAAATGAAGCTGATGGGGAAAGAGAGAATACTTCTAACAATAATCTAAGATGCTGTTGTCAGTGTTCTTCTTTTCTTTATGTAGATGAGAGAGCAAGCTGGACCAGGACTGATCAACAAGTTTCTCATTGCTCACATCAAACTCTCTGCAGGCCCCATTTTCACTGGAGACTGGCAAAGATCTAGAATACAAGGCCACAGACCTCTCTGTCCTAGTTAACAGCTTACGTGGTACTAAATAGCCTTTGTTTTATTCCATGACCACAGTTCCTCCTGGCACCAAGAAGCCCTGGGCCATCCTCAAGTCTTCATCACTAGTGCATTTAAACCATTAAACCAGCCTGCTACATTTCAAAGGATGACGCCAGTGAGTCACAGAAGTGCTTTAGCTCTGGATGTATGAATTAATAATTCCAGCTAACTAGACATAGAGTTCACCTAGGGTCTCTGACCTCCTCCAGATAAATATTAAATGGATCAGGCTTTCTCAGTGCACTCAATGCAAATTACCAACAGTCCCTGGGTCAGAGATCTGAGAGGCAATCAGAAGTTTAAATGAATCAGACCCTAAGGGCAGACAAGAATTTTATTAGTGGAGTGAATATTGCACATGGGTCCATGCAGCTCTGTTCTCCAGCATCAGCAGGGATGACAGGAAGGGTAACATGAACAGTTTCAAACCCTCTGCTTTTTCTGGCTGCTGTAATGTTTTACCCTTAGTTACTCTGTAGAATTATGAATGTGAGAAAAGACCAAAGTTTGTAACTTTATTAGCATAAATATAACTGGTTTCAAAGGATATAATAAGATTTATATCTGGGAGGCTATGATATGGATTGGAGCTGCAACATTCCTGTTTGCTTTTCAAATTCCATGCTACAGAGTGCAAGGACTCCCTAGCAGAGCTACATGAGCAGCTGCAGGGGAAACACGGAGGTAGAGATAATGTGTCCTTGGCCTCCCCTAATTCAACTAGAGCAGCTGCATTTTGATCTGCTTGAACAAATGAACACTCAGAACACGTGAACACATCACACTCAGATAAAGCACTCTGCTTCTGAAAATCAAAAATGGTTGAAAACTCATTGGTTTTGATCATGTCTTCTTCTGATGTAGTATTCCATTTTTTTTTCTAGACCAAGCAACTGTGTTTATTCCAAACATGGCCTAAACCTTTATTTATTTAATGTTGGGCTCTTTGTATATCAGCAAAGATTGGGATACTCATTGCTACGTTATTTTGTTGTTATTAGTTTTTTTTTCCTTTTTCTAAAACATCCTATTTTGTTTTGATTGCTTTAATCTTTGTGTTCTCATTTCTTTATGCTCAGGATCAAAATTGTTATTTTACACGTAGCCTAAGGATGAGCATGCCTGACATTATTGCAAACAGATAACCTAACTGGAGATAGCAATGAACAATGCAGTCTCTCAGATTTAGGAATGGGTGCTGTACTGAGTTTCTGAGTCTTCTGTGTCAGAATCCTGGATGGTCTTTCTTAGAAGAGAGGAGTTTCCTGGTACACACTAAGGATCAGTACGTCACAAAGGGCTCTTTAGAATCCATTTCTTCTAAGAAGTTGGCTGGAGAACAGGCACAGTCTGGTTCTTGGCACTAGAACTGCTCTGCACCTATTGGCATGTGGATCCTATGAGATCCTTTAGGTGGATAGGTTACGGCTCCGTAGAGAATTCTTCCACTTTCTCTTTCTATAAACATTCCAACCCTCTCTCTTCCATTGGCATACAAAGGTTTTCTCACATTCGTTACCCTCGTTTTCTTGGTTTTCTGATCTGTGCCATCGCTGGATCAATGCAAAGAGGATCAACCATGATCTCTGGTGTTAGCAAATCACTCCCACATCTTTGTTGCCCTAGCTGGTGAAATCCATGAGATACATAAGGCACTGTCTTAATTAGGATGCCTAGTGATGTGATAAACCAGGACCAAAAACAATTAGGGAAGGAAAGGGTTTATTGTGTTTTATACCTTAGAGTCAATCATACAGAAAGCCTTGGAAGAAACTCAAGGCAGGAATTAAAGGAATGACCATGGAGGAGTACTGCTTACTAGCTTGTTCCTCCTGGCTTGCTCAGACTGCTTTCTTATAGCACCATGGATCACCAGCCAATGGGTGGCACCATCCATAGTGATCTGAGTTCTCCCACTTTAATCATCCATCGAGAAAATGTCCCATAGGCTTCCCCCCACAGACCAATCTTTGGCAATTTCTCAATTGATATTCCTTCTTCTCAAATATCTCTAGCTTGTGTCAAGTTGACATAAAATGACCCAGTATAGTTGATGAGGATTCAGACTTTATGAGGTTGTTAATGAAGCATCTATGGTTGCCTTCCATATACTGCCATTTATAAATAAGATTTTATGATGGCTCAGTAACATTTTAGTGATGTTTAAAACAACTAGTTAGAATACATTTCTAATGCCTGAAGCAAGTGGTCTATATTGACTTTTATTAAATAGAATATTTTCATTCTACAAGACACAGACATAGGTCTAGTTGATGTCCAACTAATCCTTTAATTTATTAATTAAACTGTGAGTCTATGTGCAAGCTCAAATTCTTAAAAATACTGGGCTAATAGGAGTAGGTGCCACTGTAACCCTACACATCTATTTGAGCAATACTATTTTTGACAACTTAGGGTAATATCAGGTGGTTTTTTTTTGTAGGCAGAGGCTGCTTGTTCATTTTCTGGCTACCCAGACCCAAATAATAACACAGAAACTATATTAATTAAAACACTGCTTGGCCAATAGCTCAAGCTTCTTATTAACTAACTCTTACATCTTAAATTAATCCATTCCTATTATTTTATACTTTACCATGAAGCTCGTGGTTTACTGGTAAGGTTTCAGGTATCTGTCTTCTTTGGCAGCAACATGGCATCTCTCTGCCTTCTTTTCTCCTCTATTTCTTCTTGGAATTCCCACTTTGCTCTATTATGCCCTACACAGCTTCTTTATTCATTAACCAATAAAACCAACACATATACAGAAGTTGCCACATCATTTGCCCTTTTCTGTCCAAATAAAAAGGAAAGTTTTTAACTTTAACATAGTAAAATTACATATAACAAAACAGTGATCAAGCTAAAATTATAGTTACATTATTTAGTTCATTTACATTTGGCAAATTAAGGAAAATACTATTTCACATATCATACCTTTTTAAATCTAAAGCTTTTATCTAATTTATCTTTTATAATTATAACTGTATTTCTTCAACTTTATTTAAGACTCCAGGAGGATATAATATCACCTAAGTAAACAGGAAGTGCATTGTAAGCAACTTCCAAAACTCTAGAATTGACAGAGACATCTCATTGCCTGGATAATCATCCAAAGTTCTTCTGTAACATTGGGGCATCCATCTTCAGCCTATAGGCCCATAGTATCTGGCAGACTTCAATATGAAGCAGAAAATTTCAAAGACAGTTTTGCCTTTATTGGCAGTTTGTCAGTCACTTTTTTCTGTGTCCTTCAGAATGTCTATCATACTCTTTCATGAAGCAGGAACCATGAAGGACTGTCTCACCTTCTTAGGTAACGTTGTCAGTCATTTTTCTGTGGGTCCTGTGTGTCCTGTTCATATAGCATACCATCAAGCAGTGCAGGCAAGAGCAGTTTCTTGCCCAAATGGTTAACAAACTCCATAAGGAGCCACTTTGATGCTGTCAGGAAAAAACATACCTTGTTGAAAAAAGTCTAAGTTTTAAGCATTTTAAATGACATACTTCATAAGTCTTTGAAAGGTATGAAAAATACCTGCCAATCTGAAATATATCTCTGTTCATCTAGAAAACCTAACATGACAAGCTTGACTATTATTGATGACTATCTATTAACCTGCATTTGTTAATTATACATTACCTTATTAATGAACTGCACAAACACAACACCTTAATCAGGAGCAGAAATATACATATAACAAAATTTGACCTTAAATTTGTATCAATTGTCCAATATCCATATAAATGTAAAGTATGTATCTCTATATCATATATCCCTTTAAATGAAAACAAACATTTATAAATGATATTTGGGAATTTGGGTGTTGTTCTCTAGACTACTTTCTGCTTATTGGGAGCATTGTTGATCATGTCTTTTATGGCGTGCCCTGTGTAGTAGGTCCATCTCAGGGAGCAGTCCTGAAGTTGCCATGCATGTTGAGCTGTCTGGGGGGGTCTTGTTTGATCAAACCATATTAGCCAGTAAGGAATTCACAGCTTTCTACGTCTGTGGAAACAAAAGCAGAACCTCTTTTTCAAAGCAACATATACTAAGACAAAAATTTGAAGTCAAAATACCATTAACCAATATATATTGGTTTAGTTTAGCAATCTGTACAATGAAAAGTCTCTGTACTTAGCTCACTCACAGTCAAAAAATTCAAAGAAACACAATAATATACATAATCCAGACTCTCTGTGTATTTTTCATCTTTATATAACTTATTTTTGTTGTTGTTGTTCCTTTAATCTATGACTGTCTGGACTCTGTCTCTTTTTTTAGATTTAGTTATAATAATTATTATTATTATTAAAAATTTCCATCACCTACCATCCTCCCAATTCCATCCCCCTTCCCCTCACCCTACATTTCCAGTCCAAATAGCAGTCAGGGTTCTCTGCCCCATGGGAAGTCCAAGGTCCTCCCCCCTCCATTGAGGTCTAGGAAGGTGAGCATCC
>LOEQ01007606.1:27406-41587 GCA_001685075.1 Bramus lutescens | reverse complement strand
TGATAGTGAAAAACCATTACAGTGAGATTTCCTAGAAGGAATATATTTAGTGAGGTTAGGAGAGACACAATACAAAATCTCAAAGAATTCCTAGCATTCAAGTGACAGAGAAGAGGATTCACAAAAGGTTGGTACTTGCCTTATACTACATCTTTGGTAACTGTGAGACTTTTGATTGTTTTGCTTTTCAAGACAGAGTTTCTCTCTGTGTAGTCCTGGTTGTCCTGGAACTTACTCTATAGAACAAGCTGACTTTGAAATCAGAGATCCCCCTGCCTCTGCTTCCAGAGTGCTTGAATTAAAGGTGTATATCACTATGCCAGGCCACAACTGGAATTTAATGAGAAATCTCAAAATAGTAGCTTCTGTCTATCATCTTGAAAGTTTCTGAAACTACTATATGTCTTACATTATAGAGGATAAATATTGACTATATCTTTTCTGAAATACTTCTTAAACGAGAAGTGGTTTAGAGTTTGGATGCTGTGGAATATTTACCAAATACCTTCCTGCTGTGGATTAAGTCCTCATTGTAAAAACTGTGGTATGGCTGGGTACGTATTCATACCATTATATCTAGTAAGAGCGATCTTTCTTTCTTTCCTTCTATCCTCCCTCCCACCCTCTTTCTTCTTTTCTTTCTTTCATTCTTTCTCTCTTTTTTCTATCTTTCTATCTTTCTTTTCTTTTCCTTTCTTTCAGTTTAATATATATATGTGACCAGGCACCGTGTCCAGGTCGAAGCCTTTGTGGGTGGCCAATACACTTCAAGTGGCATCATCTGACTTCATTGTTTATATCTAAATATTCACATCCTAACCTGGAGTCATAGACATATATAAGTCGGAGCTTTCTTAAATAACAATTGCTCAATTTGTCTTGCCTTTCAGGGTTTTGTTTTAATGATTTGGTACCAAAGGGAAAATTACAAAAAAGAAAAAAAATAGTGGCATGTGGATTCCAAGGAGCTGTTTCCCTTTAGATTATTATAGCATGTTAAAAACTGATCACAGTTGATATACAGCAGCTTGCCTGAGTCTGCAACATACCTCAAATACAGAAATCCCTGATGATGGACGACTGTGGGTAAAAGCATACATGCATCAAATTTCTTCTTTGATAGCTTCCAGACCCAATTTTAGTGGGTTTGCTCTGGAGGCAAACTCCATTTGACAGCACAGGAGTACCACTCAGTCATTTTCCCCACATTTGGCCTTCATTCAGCAGGCGAGCTTGACTAGCTGCTTGCAACCCCTCCCTCCCAAGGGAGAAGGGAAGTTAGAGAACTCCCTGGTGAGTGCTGAATTGTAGTCCATGCATGAGATTTTATAGGGAAGAGCAAAGCGCTCTGTTTTTCCTCAATTTCATTGTAATAAATCTCTGAAGAGACTCTGTGGTGAGTGAGGAGAGGAAGGAGAAGGAGAGGGAAAAGGCTTAGAACCTAAGGAGGACGAGGATGGAAAGTGTACTGCTCCTGACATGCAATTATTTGGGGGTATGTTGTGTTTGCAATGATTAGTTCCCAGCTATGTTCTAATCTCCTTGAAGTGATTTTCTTCTCGGTGACACGTGGTGACATTCTGATCTAATTGAGACCGTTAATTCTTTGATAAGCAGAAGACAGGGTTCATGGCTTCTCACATACCTTTATTCTCCAGTACACCATTGTTAGAGTTAAAAACAAACACATGTTCCAAAAGCCTCCCTCCATGGCCTCTCTCTACAAGACTGCTGCATTTTGTGGTAATATTGTTAGCCATTTGCTGGGCTTTAGGCCAACACACCCACCACATCAGGCTGCCTCAGGATCAAGTAAGTCCTTGATGTTACTGGCACTCTGTGGAACTTTGTGTCAATGACATGAAGGTAGGGGGCATTGTTCTTTATAGTCTTCGGAAAAATCAGAAGATAGTAAAATGTAGAAAATCCAGAGAAGTAATAAGCAAAGACAAAAGAAGACAGAAAGGCAGATGGGAAAGAAGAGGAACAGAGAGGGAATAAAGGGAATACAGAAAACTACTGAACCTAATATCCTCACGGTCCACACCCCAATGTTGTTGCTGTCCTTATTTCTCTTCTCACAAAAGCATTAAATAAGTGATCTTTACTTGAGCCACAGCTTTTGTGTTCCCCTGCTGTGGCGTCAAGGAAAATATATGGTATGAAAGAAGACAGGCTTTGGAATTACATCACCTGTGATTCTCATTCCAGTATCAGTAAAATATCTGACCCCTAATGAAATACAGGCTCCTTTACTTAAGAAATGTGTATTTGAGCTTGCTGTTGTGATAAGAATTCTTCTGAGATTTATATAGTACTCTATCATCATGTCACATCAGTAATAAACATCTCACGAGAAGTCTCTCTTCTCAAATATCTACAGCTATGAGGAAAACGAATGCCAATGGTTGAAGAAAGTGTATTATCACTTAACACATATGTATAGCCTTTCAATGTGTATTTGGTAAAGAATCCAAATCTAATGAAAAATAAACAATAAAACGTCTCTAACACCATCATAAATACTCTTATTTTTTGGTTGTAAATGTAATGATTGAACTCCTACTAACCATTCTTTATTTGACAGTTATACTTTGTCAGTGAGTGAAGGTTGGCCCAAGTTATTTCTGTTTTGTCCAGTTTATTTGCTGTGACTTGGTTGCTGCTGGAGTCTTTTGTAAGGGTCATGTGATTAAAAGCTTGGTCCACGGAGTAGGGTTATTGAGATACTGAATACTCTTTAACAGCCGGAGCTGTGTGTGTGTGTGTGTGTGTGTGTGTGTGCGTGTGTGTACGGGTTATATCACTGGAAATGTATGGTAGTTCTATTATTCCTTGACATCTTTCTTAAAGAGATGGCTGTAAAAGAGTCAGTTCTGGCCTCTCACACTCTTTATATTTCCTAGCATTGTATGTGGTAACTTGTTCTTGTGCATACACCTGCAGAAATGTAATCTACCTCCAACACTAGAGCTCGAACCGTCTTGAATATGGAACCTCCCAAACTGTGAGATGACTGATCTTCTTTACTTACAAAGTTATGTTACTGCAAATATGTTGTAAGAGTGGGAAAAATGCCTGTGTGCTGAAATACATTTAGGTAGCAGGGCATCAAGGCCTTGAGGTGGGGATCGTAGTCTCAACAATTGGGAAGACGAAGGATTGGAAGATGTCAAATTCTTCATAGCCTTACTTATCTCATGGTGTGACTTTTAGACCCTGAAATATATTTATCTCATTAAAAATTCTGAAGGTCCTGTGCAAGATCATACACAGCCAAATTTAGTGCCAGAGATGACAAGTGAGCTCCTAAATCTCTAACTTTCTATGATATGGTTCTTTTGCAAATTCTCTACAGCCTCTACCAGCAGAATAATCTCCTTAGGAATTCCTCTTATGCCACCTTTCACTGTTAATTCTTTCTGTGTCTGCAATGGGAGTCCACAGAATCGTCAAAAGGAGGTTTCTTTTCCTTTCTGTGAAGACATGATAGATAGCTTATGGCTATACAGAAATAGTTCCCAAACTTGAGAGTAAATCTGAATCATCTTTGTTGATAATTATACACATCAGCCATTTCCACCCATTACTGAATGTCAAGGAATTCTCTTTGTACCTCTGGGAAAGGTCTATAATATTCAATGGAACGACCTGCCTCACTTGGTAATTTTCTTCCTACAGAAACCATATATGGGTCTAAGAGGAAACAAACATATTTTGTATTGTGATTTTTCTGATTTGTTACAGAACTGATAAGCATTTATTAGTACATATGGGAAGAACATCAGGAAAACAATTCAGCAAAGACTGTTCTTGAAGTCCTTGCTAATTGTCAAGAAAATTCTCATTCCGGACACAAGAGGGAGCTTTTACCCAAAAATGAAAAGTTTAATATAGGTTCTACTGTCTTTGGGGTTTTCAATAAAAAGGTTTTTTTTTCTTTTTTTTTCCTTTTGGTGTCTTCAAAATCATACTAGTTAACTTGTCAAGTAATTGTATAATGGAGAGAGCTGACTAGCTCTCTGGTAATTACCTCTTGCTATTAGTTAATATGGTGACTAAAACAGTGTGGCAAACTTTTCTTCCTTTTATTTCCCCAGGTTTTTTGGCTCCATAACTACCACATTCTTTGGATGGCCTCCCAATATTTTGATAATTTATTTTTCTTTTCTATCTCCTTCAATGTGGCTATTTTCCTGAGTCCCCTTGATCCTTGTCTTCCCATTTTTATTTTTATCTTTATGCAATTTCCTTGACTAATATAACCCCTGACTTTTAATTTCATAAGTCATCATGCATATCTATTGATACTAAGCCTATCTAATGTTGTAAATATACATATTTTCTTGCACACTAGATATGAATAAGAATGTGAAATCCATTTAGAGGATGCTCATTGACCTGAACTAAAACTACAAAATATATCAGGTAAAGATTCTTGTAGCTTTCAGGGTCCACAGAAGGTCATCCTAAATGTGCATTTTAACACTAAGAGTGCTGAAACAAAAGAGACAGAAAACAAACAAAAAACCAAAGGAAACCGTGATAAGAACCTCTTGTCCCTAAAAAGTATTGGTGTGGAAAAACCTTCTGCATATGTGTTGCTTTTATTGATTAAGGAATAAAGAAACTCCTTTGGTTTGTGATAAGGCAGAGTAGAGCTAGGTGGGAAAACTAAACTGAATGCTGGGAGAANATGGCTGGAGGTCAACTTGCAGAAATAGATTCTCTTCTTACACCACATGGGCTCCAGGCACCTAACACACATGGTTAGACTTGGTAGCCAGTGAATTTACACCCTGATCAATCTTGTCAGTTCCAAAAGTGTCTTTTAAGCATCTGACATGTAGCTGGTTTGAACTAAGATGTAGAAACACATATTATATTTTAAAAAGGGGGATTTAATGTTTTTAAACCAATCACAGTACAGCTCCTTGTTCATATGACATGCTCAATAAATGTTAATTCTTACCATCAGTAGACATTCAGTTCTCATCTCTTTCAATTTCTTGATGTTGCCCAAACCTACCAGAAACTTTGATGCCTCTCTGTCTCTGTAAATGCTATTTCTCCTTCCTGGAGTGGAGTATTTCAAATTCAACATCTATTAAACTCCTATGTCACTTTTAAGACCTCTAGCTTAATCATAAGCTACTGTTTGAAGCACCCACATTAGCAGCAGACATTTTCTCCTCTGTGTTAACTATGTGCATATATCTGCTAGGGCACAGATCTTCCTAGAAAGTTACTATAGTCTGTATATCTGTTTCCTCCTCTGGACTCTAGCCCAAGAATATGAACTAGTGGATTTCCTCATCACATCTTCAGAGTCTAGCTAACATTTTTTACATAATAGATCCTCAATAAATGTTTCCTAAAACAAAAACAAAATCACAAAATATCTACATTTACAGCTTAAAAAAATGAAGTCCATGAACGTGATGGGATTCTTTCAGACAGGATTTAACTTTTGATGCTATAGGATCAACAAAGCCTTTTCTTTTCTCTCTGAAAAAGAATGGACAAAAAGCAGACCTAAAGTAACTAAAAGTAAGAATCTGCATATTTAGCCCAAGGAAAGGTTCTGGCTTTAGACAAACACTAAACTTAATTCAGTGACATTTGATCCTAAAAGAGAGAGCTGTGAGGACTAGGTAACATAATTAAATGCTTATTTCAAAGAGGACAGGATTAAGAAAGTCATTGCCGAAATTACATCCAGCTAAGTTGTTTACTCTGCTAGCTGTCTATTCCATACGATAAATGCTTATTTGAGAGGGAAGCAGGGAATACACCCAAGTTAATTGCAGTGAAGTTGAATTTGAGACAAATTATCCAAGGATCTAATCCATATAACGAACCCTTTATTTGAAGAAGGAGGATATGGCCACTTCTAAAATTCATGTGTATTTGTAGGCAAGCTGTTTGTATCATCTAATTCTAGGAAGTAAATGTTTATGCGAAGGAAGTATGGAACAAATGTCGACATCCAAGTTAATTCTAGTGATATAAGACCCTAGGCAAGTTTATTGTGGGTTTGATCAATGCAAGTAACTGCTAGATTGAAGAAAGAGCAAACAAAATCATCTTATGCCAAAATAAGTCCAGTAATATTTGTTTCCAGGCGGTTACACTGGTTACAATTTGATATAACAGAGTGTTTATATCAAATTGGCCTGTGGGCGTATCTGTGGGAAACTGTCTTTATTGTTGTTATCAATGTGGGAAGATCTAGCCTAAAAGTGATCAGCACCTTTTCGTAGCTTCCCAGATGAAAAGGACATAGAATAAGAAATCTCAGTGTGTTCTTTTTGTTGTTGCTTGTCCTTTGCTCTTGTTGAGTTCATCTATTCTGTTGCTGCTGGTGGTTATGGTAAGATTATGATTCCTTCCATTATTTTTAAGGATTCCAAATGATGATAATTCATTCAATTATTTTTAAGGCTTTAAAAGAAGACAGAAGACCCTGCTAATTTCTTCACTGATGTTACAACCACCTTCTTCGGACTTCTGAAATGGACTGATGATCAGCACCTTTCCAGGGCTCTTCCAGGTCTTCACGACCAGATTGAAACTTGTAAACTCGACAAAACTGGGTTTATGACTTCTTTGAGTTATCTGATATGATACAAATTTTCTTCTATGACTCTGACTATATATGTAATTAAGTCTATTAAATCCTCCTTTAATATTTACTATATGTTTTAGTTAAGGTTTTATTGCTGTGAAGAGACACCATGATCATGGAAAGTCCTCTAAAGGAATTCATTTAATTGGGACTGGCTTACATTTTTCAGAAGTTTAGTATTATCTTTAGGGTGGGAAGCATGGCCACATGCAGGCAAACATGGCATTGGAGATGTAGATGAGAGTTCTAAATCTGGATCCAAAGACAGCAGGAAGACACACTGCTATGTGACCGTGGGCCTAGCTTTACTATGTAAAAGCTCAAACCAACTCCCAGTAACATGCTACCTCTAACAATACCAAACCTCCTAATAGTAACACTCCATAGGAACCTATGGTGGTCATTTTCTTTCAAACCACTACAATAGACATTCATTATTGGTTCTGTTTCTCTAGAGAACCCTGACTAACACACCTAATGTGAGAAAAACACTGGAGAGCAGGCAGAGTCAGGGAGACACTACATAGCTGCCCAAGGAGACAGGAGCCAGACAGAAACTTATGGTAGGATACAACCTCGTGATGATAAACAGATTGATAGAAATGGGTTAATTTAAGATGTAAGAGTTATTTAATAAGAAGCCTGAGCCAATAGGCTAAACAGTGTTGTAATTAATATAATTTCTGTGTGATTCTTTGGGTCTGATCAGCCAGGAAATGAACAAGCAGTCTTCTACCCTGGAGCAAGTGGGAGACATGGGATGGTGAGTAAGAAATTCGCAAGTAGTAGCAATAACCAGTTCTCTGGATCACAGTGTGGAAATATAAACAGCAAATGCATATAGAAAACCGCAACAATAGTGGAGAATTGGTATTAAACCTTTCAGTGCTTTCTTATTGAAAAGGAGAATGGGCAACAGACAGACAGTTTAGGCTATGGTTAAGCACCTTAAGGAAAAACAAAATGATAGCCTAGGAGAGGGGAGCAGAATCTGCAAAGTCAGGAATAACAGATCAAATCTTCGAGTACATGAAGATACATACATAACATAGTCAGACAGTTACTAGGAAAAGTTAGCCACTCAGAGGTAGAAATATTCAAGTTTGAACTTCTGGACTTGAAAAAGAAATGCTGGTGAATGCTGAAATCCTCTGCCTTATGTTGAAAGCTGTAATAGGCATGGGAGTTGAATTTTCAACTAAAGACTTTCTTTTTATGAACAAATTATCCAAAAATAAGGTGAATTATTCCAGTGATTTCTAAATTTGCTTCTTTACTTTATGAATATGAGCAATTGGCCTGCATATATGTCTGTGTAGAGCATATATTCCTAGTGTCTGTGGAGGTTGGGAAACAGTAATTAGATCCCCTGGAGTTGGAGTTACAGATCATTGTGAACCGGCATATGAGTTCTGAGAATTAAACCTTGGTCTTCTGGAAGACCCGTGCACATAACTACCATGTCATCTCTCTAGCACTTAGTCCAATGATCTTAATGAGTGACTAGGGGTAATTAGGAATTGTACTTCATTGTTTGTAGAAGTATTTACGGAGGAGATGCAAGTTGAAATGCACTAAAGAAGAGGAGTCAGAGTTGGTCTAGCAATCATGCTATGCTTTAGGTTTTTCTCATGGTGGTAGAAGTGTGAGTTTGGACCAGCAATATTTGCAACTGTGTGTTAGCAAGAATTTTTAGTCTACAGGTTTTTATAATACTGCTAGGATTTTTTTGTATTCAAAACTTTTTGAGATGATAATGCTAATTATGTTTTGACTATAAACATTATTTCTAGAGATGTGCCATAGTTAGTTTCACCAACCAATTTGACACAAACCTAGAGTCACTAGGGAGATAGACCCTTGTCTAAAGAATTGCCTGGATCAGATTGGCCTGTGGGTATGTCTTTGGGATATTATCTGAAATGCTAGTTTATGGAGGAAGGTCCAGCTCTCCATAGGCAATGCCATCCTTGGGCAGGTGTCTTTGGCTATATAAGAAAGGCACTTGAAATATCAAGAAAGTAAGCAGCTTTTCTTTATTGGTTGCTGGTTCAAACTCTTGCCTTGAGCTGCTGCCTTGGCTTCATTCAAGAATGATTATAACCTGAAAGGTAAAATAATAATTTTTCCTCCACAAGTTGATTTTCATCAGTGTTTTATCACAACAGAAAAACTAGGATATATGTCTTGTTAAGATCATGTCCAAAATTTTTAAAAGATGGAATTCAGGTTGATGTAGGATTCCCATCTATATGCTGTGAATATGTTTTATCACCATTGGTTACTAAAGAAGCTGCTTTGGCCTATGACAGGGCAGAATAAAGCCAGTCAGGAAATCTGAACAGATCTTTATANAGAGAGAGAGAGAGAGAGAGAGAGAGTAGGTAGAGTCAAGGAGACACCATGTAGCTGCTGAAGGAGAAAGATACCAGAATCTCTTCAGGAAGAAACAGCCTCGTGGCGATACACAGATTAATAGAAATGGGTTAATCTAAGATATAAGCGCTAGGAAGGAATATGCCTAAGACATTGGCTAAACAGTGTTGCAATTAATATAGTTTCTATGGGATTATTTGGGTCTGGGTGGCTGGGAAACAAAACCACAGTCTCCACTTACCTAATAGTACTCAACATGGGGCATAGGACCCTTTTTTTTTTTAAGAAAAAAGAGAAGGTTTCTAGACCAACAAAAACAGGAGCCAAGCATGGCTTCTTGGTAGCCACATATTTAGGTAGGTTCTGTTTGCTGTTGGCAAGCAGAGGTACAGCTCCTTTAAGCAAAAACTTCCTGACTCAGCATTAACAGCAAAAACTGCACAGATCCTTCAATTGACGGCTTCCTGGTTCATGCTTGTGGCTTGAATGGCTCCGGCTCTTTTAGGAGGTTCTATTATGGGGCACTTAAATGAGGTTTGTTAGCAGCATGTTTAATGACAACATAGACCCACTATATTCCTGGAGCTAGGGCAGTAATCATGGCTAGCAGAGCTGGCAGTGAACATATTTCTCTGTTGGACTGGGTGGAATGAACAGGCAAAGCCACACTGTTAGTCCCAGACATGCCCACTTAGCGTTTTAAAAAGTGCTTCTGGTCAGAAAAGGATTACAGATATTCAATAAGTATAGATTCAGACAAAAAAAAGAACTCTAAATGGGTCACAGTATTGGATAAATACACATGAGCTTAGGAGAAAGAGAAAAAGTACTGACAGTTATAGATTAAAGGAATAAAGATAATAAATATTAAAACATAATAGAATAAAAAAATAAGTCATGTAAAGATGGGATGTACACAGAGTCTCAATTATGTATATTATTGTGTTTTCTTTGAACTTATTGACTGCAGAGAAACATTTGACATCTGGGGGCTGCTAAACTAAGCCAACATATATATTTTAAAGGTATCTGAACCTCAAAATTTGAGTCTAAGGATATGTTACTTTGAAAAAGAGAGTTGGCTTTTGTTTCTACAGAAGATGAGAGCCTGTGGATTCCTTCCAGGCTAATGTGGTTTGATGGAACGAGACTCTCTGAAAGGTCTCCATGAAGCCTAAAAGTACTTCATCCAACAAACAGAAGGAAGTGGTTTGGAGAAAACTATGCCCAAATTCCTGAAATGATTGTTTATTAATATCTGCTTTCATTTAAAAGGGGTATGGTATATATCTCTAATGGTCATAGTTAATCTCTCCATTTTGAAAAATTTACTTAAATTTGTATCAATAAACCAAAGTCCATACCAATATAAAGTATTCACCTCTATATCATATCCCCCTCCTTTTTTTAAAAAAGAGATGAACTGTGACTATTAGAGATATATATGTATAACCCCAAGTATCACAGACAATAAGAGCAACAACGAATAAATGGGACCTCCTGAAACTGAAAAGCTTCTGTAAAGCAAACAAAACAGTCATTAAGACAAAAAGGCAACCTATTGAATAGGAGAAGATCTTTACCAACCCCACATCAGACAAAGGTCTGATCTCAAAAATATATAAAGAACTCAAGNNNATATAAAGAACTCAAGAAACTAGACATTAAAATTCTAAATAGCCCAATTAAAAATTGGGGTACTAAACTGAACAGAGAATTCTCAACAGAAGAAGTTCAAATGGCCAAAAGATACTTAAGGATGTGTTCAACTTTCTTAGCTATCGGAGAAATGCTATGTAGCCTTGTAGATCTAGCTTTTAATAACTTTGGTCTTCTACAGGCAATGGTGTTAAAAAGCTGTATTTATGTTTTATACACTGTTCTTTTAAAATTAATTAATTTGTCTGTTTGTAGGTGCACATATGGAGGTCAGAGGAAAAATTGTAGGAGATTGTTCTGTCCCTCAACTAAGTGGAGGATTGAACTCAAATCATCCAACTTGGCAGCAGGTTTATTTATCCACAGAGCTGTCTTGGTAGCCCTGAAGTTTTGAATATTGCTCCTCTTTGTTGGTTAAAACCATGGTCTTAAATTGCTCTGGCTTGTCTTGAACTTGACATATAACTGAGAATAGTCTTTATCTTCATGCCTCTATTTCCAAAATGTTTGAATTACAGGTATGTTGTAGTACACCCAGCATATACCATTTTTCTTAGACAGATATTTGGTTGTTGTTTAGCCTTGATAAAAGAATGTGGGGAAGTTTTACTTAAAATAGAAACAATGACAGTATGATACTTTTCTGAAAAAAATAAATGGAATCTGTTAATGGTTCTCTCTGTCTTTTTTATTTTTACTGTTTTTCTCCCTTGCCTTGTAGGCTTCTGAAAATTTCTTAGCTATTCTTCTCTAAGTAACTAGCTATTCTATGCATACCCATCTATATTCATGCTTTGAAACTATACATATTTGGGTTGCATTTGAGTGTATAACTACTGTACAAATAAAAAGATAACCAACATGAGCTAACATAACAGTGTTACTTTATTCCTTTACATATTTAGAGACAAAATCTCTAACTTGGACTAGCTCCAAACTACTTATGGACACAATGATGACCTTGAGCTCTTTTCGGAAGATGTATGTGTATATGTTGTATGAGTTCAGTGCGCATATGTGGGTGTCAGTCTAAGTATGTGTAAATGTACTTGTGCCACAACAAGTATGTGGATATCAGAGGACAACCTGACATCTCGGTGACCATTTTCCACCTTGTTTGACGCTATTTGGCATGTGATCTTCAAAGAATATTCTTGTTTTCCTGACTCACATCACTGTAAAGAGATTACAGATCCATTCTACTGCATCCAGATTTACATAGTTTCTTATGGTTCAAAGTCTAGTACTCATAATCTCATGAAAAAAGCAGACATTTATAACAATCAATCTTTTTCTATCTCCTCAAAAATAACTAATTACACACCAGCCATTGCAGTAATCACTTTTTATTTTCTTAAATATCTCATCCTTAAAATATTTATCATTAAGCAGCAGGTTCATTGTACTTCATTGACCTCTAAAGGTCTTTTTATCTAGAGAATTTTATTATTTTCACTTATACTTTATGTGTTCAAGCAATGCTCTCATTCGTCCTCTAAGACCTTCCCAGATTTGGCATCTTCTATTACCATTTGATTGCTACTTTGTCCTACACTTGCTATAAATTGGCACTTAGTTCTGTAAGATCAGATTTGTGTTGATTTTTTATTCTTTCTTTGGCTTCATAGATTGTGAATTCTTCTATTTGGAGATATATAAAGACTAACTGCCTCTTTTTATCTGTGACATTAGGTGTTATTATTGATCAATATCAACAGTTTACATGTTAATGATGCCTTTCTAAATATTTTAGGTGTTAGATGCTCTTCCTTTAAAATAAGGGAGAAATTATCAAAATAATAGATCTCCTGTTTTCACACATTATTCAAATGTCTGTTATCTTTTTCTTTGAAAATCAGGCTGGTATGTAGAAAATAATTTATGTTTTTTACTTAGGGGTATTGACTATATTGTACCATTTTCTGTTAGCATAAATATTTTCATGCAGATGATAGGCTGGTTTCATTTCTTTCATAAATTATTTTAACAATTTTTTTTGAGATTTTCTTTTGTTCAGTTACTTGAACAGAGTATATCTCCACATTTTGTAAAATGGAAAGCTAGTTTCCACTTTTAATATGCAGTTTCAAAGTTTATTTCAGGGAAATTTTCATGAGTTATACCTTTAAAAATATTCTTTGTCCTTCCCTTTTATTTTTTCCTTTGATAATTGAGAACTTCTGAAAAATAAAAGAACTTTGAAAGCTAGGGAGTTTTGTTGACATATGAATGAGTAAGAAATTACAAAACAATATTTAAAGATGAGATGAAATAGCTGAAACAGTTATTAATATTTAACAGTGCAAATAATTAAAACATATGCAGGTGTTTTTTATTTCCAATTCTCACTGATTTTTCTCAAAGAACCAAATTTTTGTTTCATTTTTCTTTGTATTGTTTTCTTTGTTTCTATTTTATTGATTTCAATTTGATTATTTCTTGTCATCTGCTCCTCATGGGTGAGTTTTCTTCTTTTTGTTTTAGAGCTTTCAGTTGTTTTGTTAAGTCACTAGTGTGAGATTTCTCCAGGTTTTTTATGTAGGCACTAATGCTATGAACGTTCCTCTTAGCACTGCTCAGGTTTGCTTTCTTACCGAGTATGAGGTCTATTATAGAGATGGTTCCATAAGGAGCTGGGAAGAAGGTTTTTTTTTTTTTTTGAGTTTGGGTGGAATGTTTTATAGATGTCTGTTAAGTCCATTTGATTCATCTGTTAGTTCCTTTATTTCTGTCTGGCAGTCCTGTCCAGTGGTGAAAGTAGGCTGTTGAAGTCTCTGAATATTTGTGTGTGGAGTTTGATGTGCTATTTAAGTTTAAGTCATGTTTCTTTTACAAATGTAGGTGCCCTTGTACTTGAGGCAAAGATGTTCAGAACTGAGACTTCATCTTGATGGATTTTTCCTGTGAAGAATATGAAATGTCCTGGAGGTTTCTCAGAAATTTGAGAATAAATCTACCTCAGGACCCGGCAATATCACTCTTAGGCATATACACAAAGAATACACACTCATACTATAAGGACATTTGCTCAACTATGTTCAGAGCAGCATTATTTGTTTATTTTTATTGATTTTTATTGAGCTCTACATTTTTCTCTTCTCCATTCCCTTCCTCTCCCCTCACCACTTCAATCCTCCCCCAAGGTCCCCATGCTCCCAATTTACTCAGGAGATCTTGTCTTTTTCTACTTCCCATGTAGATTAGATCTATGTAAGTCTCTCTTAGTCCTCATTGTTGTCTAAGTTCTCTAGGATTGTGGTTTGTAGACTGGTTTTCTTTTCTTTATGTTTAAAAACCACCTATGAGTACATGTGATAATTGTGTTTCTGTGTCTGGGTTACCTCACTTAAAGTGATGTTTTCCAGCTCTATCCATTTTCTTGCAAAATTCAAGATGTCGTGATTTTTTGGGTGTGTAGTACTCTACTGTGTAAATGTAACACATTTTCCTTCTCCATTCTTTGATGGAGGGGCATTTAGGTTGTTTCCAGGTTCTGGCTATGACAAACAATGCTGCTA
>LOEQ01007605.1:65573-87785 GCA_001685075.1 Bramus lutescens | reverse complement strand
TCCTGAGTTCTCCTCGAGCCTTCACCCCTGTTCTCCCTCGGTCATTGAGCTCCCAGAGAGCCGGTCCGTGGCAAGAAGGTATGTCATTGAAGAAGGAGGCGTGCCTTTCAGAGAGGGATGTGTCATTGCAGGTGTGTCCTTGTTGGAGGCCTCTTTGCAGGAGGCATGACCTTGTGGGAGGGGTGTGTCCTTAATTGTGGGGGCATGTATTTTAATGAGGCATGTCCTTTACTGAGGTGCATGTCATTTTTTGAGGAGGTGTGTCCTTAATTGAGGCAATGTGTCCTTTATTGAGGTCATGACCTTGAGGGAGGTACACGTCCTTTATTGAGGGGCATGTCCTTTATTAATGGGGCCTGTCCTTGTGGGAGTGGGCATGTCCTTGAGTGAGTAGACGTGTCCTTTTGTTAGAGGGCATGTCACTGAAGGAGGGGATGTATCCTTGTGGGGGGGAGGTCATGTCCTTGAGGGAGGAGGCATGCCTTTCAGGGAGAGGACATATCATTGTAGGAAGCATTTCCTTGTGATAGGGGACCCTATCTTTGTGGGAAGAGGCATGTGGTTTCAGGTGTGCACATTATGGGAGGGGGCATGTTCTTGTAGGAATAGGATGTCCTTGTTAGAGTAGGCATATCCTTCTGGGATTGGGCATGAGTTTGTGGGAGGGGCTTGTTCTTGATTGAGGTGGCATGACATCTTTGGAGGGAGCATGTCCTTGTTTAAGGAGGCATGCATGACACCTTGAGAGAGGGTGTGTCCTTGTTGCAGGAGGCATGTCCTTATAGAATGGGCGTGTCTTTGTGGAAGTGGGTGGGTCCATGTGGGTAGGTGTGTGTCCTTGTTGCAGGGTCATGGGATGGGTCATGTCCTTTTTGAAGGGGGCATTTCCTAGTGGAAGGGGCAATGTTATTGCATGAGGCATGTCTTTGTGGGAGGGGGCATGTCCCTCTGGGAGGAGACATGTCATTTCAGAAAGAGTGTCCTTGTGGAATGAGGCAAGTCTTTGCATGAGGAGTCTGCAGGAGTCGTGAACTACTGTGAGAGGAGTGTACTTGTGGGAAGAGGTGTGTCATTGTGAGAGGAGGCGTGTTTTTGTGGAAGTGTGTCATTGCAGGAGTGTGTCTGTGAGGGGGTGTATTACTGAAAGATGGGTGTGTACCCTTCAGGGAAGGGTGGGTCATTGCAGGAGGTGTATCCTTGTGGGAAGAGGCATGTCCTTTTTGATGGGGTGTGTCCTTGTGATATGTTATAGGAGGCAAGTCATTGCTGAAGGCCTGTCCTTATGGGAGGAGTCATGTCCACATGAGAGGGGATGTGTCATTGTGGGAGGGGGTGTTTTCTCCTGGATAAGGGCACAGCCTTTTGGGAAGAGGCGTGTCCTTGTGAGAGGTAGAACCTCCCTGTGGAAGGTGTGTCCTTCTGGGAGGAGGCAGGATCTTGATGAGGGGGGTGTGTATTTGGATGTGACCTGAACTTGAGGGGGAGTGTCTTTGTGGGGCGTGTACTTGTGGGAGGAAGGGCATCCTTGTGGAATGGGGAATCACCTTCTACAAGGAGGCACGTCATAGAGGGACCATGTCATTGCAGGAGGCATTTCCTTGTGGGAGGGGCCATGTTGTTGAAGGAGGTGTGTCCTTGTGGGAGGGGCATTTCCTTGTGGGGGGCCATGTCATTGAAGGTGTGTCCTTGTGGGAGGGGCATTTCCTTGTGGAGGAGGCAGTTCATGATAGATGTGTTCTTGTGGGAATGGACACGTCCTTGTGGGAGGGGGATGTCATTTTGTGAGGAGCTATGTCCTTGAGAGACTGAGCATGTCCTTGCAGCAGGGGGCATGTGCTTCTGGGAGTAATCTTATCCTTATGGGATGAGAGGAGGGGGCCACTTTGGAAATTGTCATGTTGTTGAGGGAGGATGTATGTCATTGCCGGAGCTGTGCCCTTGTGGGAGGGGGTGTGTCCTTGTGAGAATAGCATGTCCATTTGTGAGTGGACACGTTCTTGTGGGAGTGGGCATGCCCTTGTGACAGGAGGCATGTCATTGTATGAGGAGGCATGTCTTTGATACAGGAAGTGTCTTTGCAGTGGGTGAGATTTGAGGGAGGGGATGTGTAATTGTGGGAGGCAGCATGTTCTTGTGGGAGAGGGCATGTCCTCGAGGAGGGAGTTGAATTATAGTGTCGGGACATCACTGTGGGAGAAGGCACATCCTTCTTGTAAGAGGCGTGTCATTGAGGAGGGAGGTATGCTCTTGTGAGAGTAGGAGCATCCTTGTGGGAAGAGGCGTGTCCTTGTAGGAGGGGGCATGTCTTTGTGGGAAGGTGCATTTTTTGTTTGGGGGTGTCTCCTTGTGATACTAGGAGTGTCCTTATGGGAGTGGGCATGTCCTTTTGGGAGGAGGTGTGTCTTTTAGGAGGCATGCAGGAGTGTCTGCAGGAGTGAATTTGTGCTATGGGGCATGTACTTGTGGGAGATCTGTCCTTTTTGGAGTGGGACCATCCTCACAGGGGGCATGTTCCATGGCTACCTTTATGTGTCAGCCTCACCACCATGGCTACCTTTGTGTGTCAGCCTCATCATGGCTGCATTTGTTGTGCAGAAGAGGAACCTGAAGCTAGAACGTGGGAACACAAGGTGCCCAGTGACCAAGCAGAAACTTGCACCTGGGCTTCTAATCACCCTGTTCTAGAGGCCCTGCTGGCAATTCTGCTCTTGGGGAAGCAGAGACTGGGAAACTTAGCCAGCTACTCAGATGCCTGGCCACAGGCAGAAACTGTTGCGTGTCTCTACGTTCAGATAGGAATAGAGGCTGGGCCATAGGGTGGCCATGATATGGGAGCATCTGACAAGCCAGCAGGGTAATCCAGCCATTAATCCCTTGAGCCAAGGTCTCCTGCTGGCAGGGCCCAGTTGGTAGGAAGAACAGGAATCAGCCCCATCATCCTCAGCCTCTGACTGTTCCTGTAGGCTTTTTCCCCTTTTATGTGATGCTGGGGATGAAACCTATCGTCAAGCCCTTCGATCCTATGTTCCTTTATGGATGATAGAAAATTGAGGCCAGAGAATTCTGATGACAATCTCTGCTCAGTAGCCCACCTTTCCAGTCAACATGGCCTCCCCACCTCCTCAGCACATACCCAGAACCAACTTCCACCCCAGCCTCCCACCTTAAGGGCAGAGATTAGAGGCAAGCTTCCTTTCCTTCTTGAACTGAGAGATTCATTTGAGAAGTTGGAGGTTTGTCTACCATGTGTCTCCAGAACCTTGCACAGCATAAAACAGGGACAGTCAATACATACTGACTGGGTGACCCACGGACAGGAAGAAGGGACTAGCAAATACAACCCTTCTGTTGGCAAATAATCTCGGGGTCCAGGCACTGTACCAGGTGTTTTTACTGAACTGTTTCACTCATTAAAGCCCAGGCAGCAGTGTGCAATGATCTCTGTGGCACCCAGGCAGGATCTGCAGTTCCTAAATGGGTTATGGTCAAGAAGGCCTTTGACAACAGGCCTAGACTGTGTGGAGCTGTGGGAGGCGCTCCAGAGGACGACACTAGACCTAGAGAAAACACAGATCGCAGGGGCCCGTGAAGCAAAGCCAGCTTGAACAGGACCTGGGAGAGGACATAGGAGAATGTGACTGACACCACTGACATGTTTCATAGTGTTGGTATGGCTGCTGGGCAGAAGACAGATTGTGTGGCTGGGAGGCATAGATAAAGACAGACATTGGGAGGGGAGTCTGGGGAGTTCCTGTGCACTGAAGCCCTGATCTGAGAATTTGTTTTCTTTAGCAGACTTCGCAGAGCAAATTAAACTGGACCCCAGAACCCAGTGCCCTATCCCAACTCTTCCCTCAATGAGCTCTGAAGCCTGTTGAGGATCTGGTCTGAGATTGAGGCTCAGAAGCACACCCCACATATAAGATTCAGGTTCAGCCAACAGGTCCAGATGGTGTTTAGTCTTATGATCAGGGCTCCTACCCCCACTGCTCTCTTGGAGGTAGACCAATGGTTTCAGGGGCAGTATACATATACATGTGCCTACAGGGCTATGTTCAACAGGCCCTTTGGCACCAGGTCTACACCATGCGCAGCTGCACAAGGTGCTCTAGAGGACACTATTACACAGTTTGCTGCCTCCCACCCCTGCCCCCGGGGGATATTCCTCACTGCCCACTCACCTAAACTCAGAAAGCCAGCACCCAGTCTCACTATCGCACTATCCAAACCCTAGAGCACTATAGAATGAGGCCATGGAGAGAATGTCCTTCATCCGCACATTCCCCCACTTCCTTTGTTTTGGGTGTGACCAAGCACATGGCTGACTTTGCCAATGAACTGTAAGGGGACACTGTATCTCCTCCAGTCTTAGACACCAAAGAGAGGCTGTCATGCACATTCTCCCATCCCCCACTTATGGGGACCCAGAAACCAATGTGGGATTCTACTCTGGAGAGGGGCCCAACTCTCCTTGGAGATTGTCAAGCCTGTATTCATTTTGCGTGCAAATGTGTGTATGCCAGAGGCTAATGTTTGATATTTTTCTCTACCTTTAAAAAATGTATTTTATGGGCATTTTATCTGCCCGGTGTTCAGAGGCCAGAAGAAACTGGAGTTACAGATGTTTGTGAGTTGTGAGCTGCCATGTGCTGGAACTTGAACCAGGGCCCTTGGGAAAAATGGTCAGTGCTCTTAACTGTTGAGCCATTCTTCCAGCTCATCTTTTTGCTTTTTAAGATTCATTTTATATTTAATTATATGTATGTGCAAAAATTAGTGATTATGTCCACATGAGGGTAGATGACCTTCAGAGGCCAGAAACTCAAGTTACAGACAGCTCTGAGCTGCCCAATGTGGATGCTGGGGGCTAAACCTGGGTCCTCTGCAAGATCATGCATTCTTAAGCACCATTGCTCCAGCCCCTACCTTATGCTCTTACTGAACAAGGAGTTCACCGATTTGGCTAGGCTGGCTGGCCAGAGAGTTCCAGGGATGCTCCTGATTCCTCCCTAGTGCTGGAATTATATGTACATATATCTGTATATAAACATATATGCATATACTGGCTTTCATGTTGAGGATTGAAATGTAGGGTCTCATGAACAGACAGCACTTAACCAACTGAGAAATCTCACCAGCCACATTTCCCCAAATCTTAAGCCTCATTATTGCAACTTAGTCCTACCCACTACAGAGAAGGATTTGGGCCACTTGTGACTTTTATCTCAGAACCTGAACTTGGCCACCTTACACAGACAGAACTGAGGCACACAGCCTAAGTGCCTTGCCCAGGGTCACATGACAGCAGGACTCAAACCAAAGCATTTGTGTAATTTGCCATTCTGACTCACTGCCAGACCCCAGGCAGCTCTGAACTTTGGTCTCCCTCATTTCGTTTTATTTTTAGTTTGTGTGCCTGGAAGAGGGCACTGGACTCCTGGAAGTCTTCGACACAGGTGCTGGGAACTGAACCTCAGTCCCCTGCGAGAGGAGCAAGCACTCATAACTGCTGAGCCACCTCTCCAGTCCTGCCCTGCCACTTCTGACAACAGCGGTGACATGGCTCTCCTAGTCTGGTTCTTCTAGAATGGAGGTTAGAAACCTCTGTACCCAAAAGGAAGTAGGATGGTTGTTTTGAAAGAAATAAAATATTTTTCTTTACTGCAAATTATTTGTAAACATTCACGTTTCCAGTGTCATTACAAAAAGACCCCCAGGAGAAATCTGGGTCCTTTAACGTGAAAGAATGGTACAACTTACAAAAATAATAAATATATATATATTGCCACCTAAAGAAAAAAGGAAATCACCTAAAGAAAAAGGAAATCAGTGCCAAAATTCATAGCAAGTATGAACTGTGGCTGGCAGATCAAGTTCTTGCTGCCCATGGGGGTCACTCTTTGGTCTGCAACCCAAATACCTAGAGGACCACTCTGAAGAATTCAAACTGAGGATCAAGTGCAGAGAAGGGTGTGGCTACTCCCTGAGTTCGGTACCTCCTCCCAAGATATCAAATTCTGGGTACTGACTTTCTCCCTGGAATGGTGCTTTAAAATGGTGTGATCATTCATCTTTGTGAATGGCTCTCTTCTTGTGCTGGGGGACAAGGACTCTGGCTCTGTCTTTGGTACCACTCTTCCCATCTGTGGGTACCCTCGTGCTCCTGACTTCTGCTGCTCATAACTACTTACAGACCTTCTGAGAGGAGTAAGCCCTCCTCCCCAGCAATGAACAGAAAGAGGCAGAAAAAAAGGAAGGGATGGGGGCAGGCAGCATGTAAGTCCCTGTGAAGGGAGTATTGCTTGGCCTGGTTCAAAGCCTTCTGCTCATGTCCTTTCTCACAAGGCTGCATCTAAAGCAAGTACTGTGAGAGCTGCACTAGGTGCAGGGAAGAGTGTCAGAGTGCCTGAAGACCAGATGGCAGGCAAGGGGACGTCACACTGAGGCAACAGTTCTGTATTTGTTGTTTGTTGTTTTGTTTGTTCTTGTTGTTCCCTTGCTTTCAACTGCAGGCCTGAAGACAGGAAGCACTCTTCTGTAACCAACAGGACCATGGGAAGTGATAGAAGAGCTGGCAGGGTCAGGAGAGGCTTCAGGGCTTGGCATCCATGGATGTGGCTGGAGAAACATAAGGCAGTAGCTATTTGGTCACTAACTAGTGTGTTTGACACCAGCAAGTTCTCCAGCAGTTCAGCTGCCCTAGGCCCTACAGGAGCATGGGTGAACTTCCAGAGAACCTCACAAGTGGTACAAAGGTCTGGCTTGTGTTTAAAGTGGAGTACATCTGTCTCCCAGTTTCTTCAAGGTCAGATCCAGAAGGGGGCCAGATGGTGGCTGCTGCTTTGTGTGTTTTGCTTCTTTTTAGTTTGGTTTTCTTTTTCTTTATTTATTTTTTGGTTTCTATCTGGGAGGCTTGGGTTCCCAGGATTGACGGTTAATCCCTGGACACTGGGATGCTGGCCCTATAGTTCTTACCATTATGCCAGGGCCCAGCTCACACCAAGCCTGCATCCTTAGCCATGCTATAGAAGATGCCCTTGCGCTGCAGGAGCTCAAAGGGTGCACCACACTCCTGAACTTCTCCTTTGTCCAAGACGATCACCCTGCATGGGGAGGGATGTAGATGTGAGCATTATGCAAAGAGATGGGTCTGATGTCTGTGGAATTGCCTGCCTATAGAAAGTATTACAAACTCTAGGGGCTAGAGACATGGGTATCCACCCTACCACCTCCTTGTTATCACTTGTACCTAGCACATGTCACCCTCTGACATCAATGTTTGTTGCTGTGTTCATTGTCCCTCTCTTTTAATTAAGTGTCCTGGTCCTTAAGATGTTTCCTAAGCTTTGTTTGAGAGGTGACCCCAGAGTCCAGAATAACATGGGGCACATTGAAGACCCCTCATGCATATAAATATCCTGACTGAAATAATCCTGGATAACCTGTTCTTCCCATGACAGAATAGTCCCACCAACTGGTGTTGCCCCTGAGCATAAGAATGGTGACGGATGAACGAACAAACATGACTGTGAACAGGACCAACCCTGTAGGCCCACAGATCCACTCCAAGGGCTTCACCTTGTATAGTCCATGATGGTATTAAGCCGGTGAGCAATAGTGAGCACAGTACAGTCTTCAAACTGTGTCCGGATGGTGGACTGAATGAGGTCATCTGTCTCTAGGTCCACAGCTGCCGTAGCCTCGTCCAACACTAGAATCTTTGTCTTCCTCAGCAGAGCCCGGGCCAGGCACACAAGCTGGCGCTGGCCGACACTAGAAAGGGAGAAAATCTCAGAGACAGGGGCTCAAACTACCCTGATCCTGAACCAGGCTTGGAGGGGAGAAGGCTAGCGCACAGTCTGGAAGCGGGTTTTAGTCAGGAGAACAAGTCCACTCCCTATGTCCATGTCTGTGACAGACATTACTAAAATCCATCATGCTATACTTCCTTGTGAGCAGGAAATGGGCTTAGAATCATTCCCAACAAAAGGCTCAGAGGTGATATTCACAAAGTATCAGGCCATTCTGGTGTGAGTGACAGAGTGGATAACAAAGGTGGCTCACTATCCATGACCTCTTTGAGCTGCGGCAGACTCAGCATTGGCTGGGCTCAGCTATGAGCCTGGCTTTAGTCAATGGGATGCTGGCCAATGAATGGCCAGTAGAGGCAAAATGTGGGAATGGACACTGAGTATGTTCACCCTTACCCATCTGCCATCACCATGACAGCACACCTGGGCAAGTCTTCTGGAGGATGAAAAACAGATGCACTGGTCCCACTGAGCTGCACTTCCTTCCTTTCCCCATGAATGAGCCCAGTCAAGGTCAGCAGCACTGCCATTGACTGACCACTGACTGAAGCAGAATGGAGGCTGGTTGCCCTGGTGATGGATAACTGAAGCTAGCACAATGGCAAGAAGAAAAAATCTTCACACATCTGGCCCCTGCCTGCCTACCTACCTCAGGTTCTCTCCACCTTCTGCACACTCATGATTCAGCTTGTCGGGCAAAGCTGACACAAAACCTTTCAGGTGAGCAAGCTCCAGGGCCATCCAGACTTCTTCATCAGAATACTGATTGAAAGGGTCCAGGTTCATGCGGAAAGAACCCGAGAACAAAACAGGATCCTGTGCAAGAACGGCAGATAGCATGTATGAGGGTATGAATCTAGAAGGTTTCCTGGTTGGTGGTGTCATTTAGGGATGTTGTGGAGCTTTTAGGGAGGTGAAGCCTATCTGAAAAAAAGCAGGTTGCTGGGGGCAGACCTCTGAAGGTTAGGCTTGGCTCTGATACTGGCTGGCTCCCTGCTTCCTGGTTGCTTGATGTCACAACCACACACACCTACTGCATGACCATGCTTTCCCCACTATGATGGACAGCAACCCTGTGATACTATTAACCTCTCTTCCCTGCAGATAACTCCATCAAGGATTCTGGCACAACTATCAAAAAAGTAACTAATAGCATATGGCAATCACACCACAATGAACAAGGAAAGCTCACAGATATAAGATATGAGATGTTCACACCAGAACAGGAATAGGTCTCACAGTCCCTCCAGAACATGAACTCTGTGAGATATCTATAACAGAAAATGTCTGGAAAACCCTGTGTAAACCAGACCAAAACTTTTTTTTCAAAACTTCTCCAAACTTTCAATATGCCAATTCTCTGTGTTGCTTTTAGTGGTGTTATTTCATCACAGCAACAGAAATGTAACTAATGCTTTCACTCAACCCCACCAGCAGAAAGAACTCAGAGAAACAAGGAAAAATCACAGCCACAAGCAATGCCCACAGGGAATGGTTTAAAAAATTCTTATCTGTAGCATAGCTCCAGAAGTGTTAGAGATTAACATCACACTGACTCCTGCCACTGGCAGAGAAGACCAAGTTATTATCATCAAAATCCACAGATGCTCTTGTTCTTTGTATGAAACAGTATAGTACTTTCACATAACCTATTCACAGTTCCTATATACAGCCATGTACTATCTAATACTAAGAAAATACTAGGAAAATAGCTGACCATTACTTGGGAGTAAAAGTCTATGTATGATATTAAGTGCAGATGCTAAATCTGGAAGAAGAAAAACTAATCATGGGTTTAGTGACCAAAGCTACATGCAACCAAGCCTGATGGCTTTGAATTTGATCCTCAGAATACACATGTAGAGGAGAGAACTGAGTCTTGCAGATTGTCCTCACCTTCATACGCATGGTCTGTTCCCCTCCTCCCAATAAATACATGAATGCAAATATATCGCTCTCCATCTAGAGTCGGCAGAGTCTATGAATACAGAGGGTGTGGATTCAGTGTGTGCAGGACCCACCAGCCTTGCCCACCTGGGGGATAATGGTGATCTTGAATCGCAGGTTGTGCAGGCCAATCTTAGCAATGTTCACCCCATCGATGATGATCTCCCCTTCTGCAGATTCATTGATCCGGAACAAACCCAGGGTGAGTGATGACTTCCCAGCTCCTGTACGGCCCACAATACCAACCTGCAGAACAGGAAGGGGCTGTGGTGATGTGGGAATACTGCAGACTCAAAGTTCTCCCAGCAGGTGGCTGGGTCAGAGCTGTGGTCATCTGGTTGATCTAGCTTCCACTACAGTGCTTACNCAGCGTGCAGGATGTTGTGGCAATGAAACAAGATCATGCAGGGATCATGAAGCAGACCCACCTTCAGGAGCTGCTTTGACAACAGGTTGGAAAAGATGCCCTTTGCTTCACAGAAGCTAAGAACTTTTCCTAAGTCAGAAGAGATGCTCAAAGGAATAGGGTGCAGATAGAGGAATGTTTAGTTGTGCTATGTTCAATTAGAGAGAGTCAGAAAATAATGAGGTGCTTCCTGGCTTCCCACATGGTTCCTCTCTCCTCTGATGGGAATTCCTTCCTGAAACCATGACTATACCTCAGATTCAAGCAAAGCCCCTTAACTTCTCTGATATGGTCTGAGCACCCCAGTTACTGGTCAATGGCTAACATTCCCAATGTCCAATGACAGGTCTTTCTCCTCTCTTTTACATCTGGGCTTGAGACAGGCTCCTCCACAGATATCACAGCTCAGCACCCATGCATGAATGCCCATTAACACATAGCACCCATGCATGAATGCCCGTAAGACTCAGAGATTTACCTCATGGAAACAAAACACTTAGACACATGTGGATGGACAACTTAACAATTCAATATTATAGTATGCAAATGCCTAGGGTGATCCCTGACCAAGTGTCTGAGAAAGCTCTATGGGTCATGGTCTGGAATGCCTTCTAGGAAGAGCTGGGAGCTATATGTCCCTATAAGCTGTCCTGGGATGGTGGTATCACTTTATTACTCTAGAGTTTACAAACTCCAGTAAAGGGACACACAGGAGGAGCTGGGGTGAGCTGGAGGGCTAGATTCTTCTAGACAGACCTGCAGGGGGGTGGGCAGAACTGCTACATGTTTCAACTGTCCAAGAAAAGCAGAGGGACCATTTTATGGATCACGGATTTTTTTTAGTATTTATAGTTCACGCAAATGTTTTCAAAAAACATATCTGCATGTCTGGGGGTCTCGTCCTTCAGTGGCTCACTGTACCACCTGTTGAATACACTCAGCATCTTTTATTCCCATGATTCCTCCCTGTAAAAGCACCTCAATCCCACAGTGTGAGCAGGTTGATGTGGAGAGTTCATGCTGGACCCTAAGTCAATGGGAATGGAGGATGGTACACACCCACCTTTTCTCCACCCTCGATGGTGACGTTTATGTTCTTGAGAACCAAGTCCAAGTCCGCTCGATACCTCAAGCAGTAGTCCCGGAACTCTACACGGCCTGAATGGGGCCAGGTGCTGGGTGGAGCTGTCTCCTGGATTTGCCAGGGAGCCTGGATCACAAGAAGAGGGATAAGAGAAATTGGCAAGTGCAAGCTGCCAAGAACAGTCTTTTATGTGGGTTCTGGGGATCTGAACTCTTCACCCACTGAGCTATCTCTTCAGCCCCCTTCAAACACTTCTAATCAATTCATTTCTGCTTAATTCCTCAACTTATGAGGAAAATTGTCCACACTGTTTCCCTGTTTTCTCCAGGATACCTGTGGCCTGTGTAACTTACTAAGTGATTTTTTCCTCTAAAACAAGGTGGTTCTTAATAAGTGTTAAAAGCAGACAGGAAAAGCCCAAGAGGGCCTGGCAGGCACATAGTTCACCCTCTGAGTATGCAGAGGACACCCAAAGGGCTTCTGGAAGGCCAAGGCTAAGGGGCCAGACTGGATCCTGCCTTACCTCCTTCTCTGTTTCAGAATACTCTTTGAGTCTCTCCACGGCCACGATGTTTGTCTCCATCTCAGAGGACATTCGAACCAGCCAGTTCAAGTAGGACGTTATCTGCCAATGGAGAGAGCCATGTGGGGTCTCTTGGGGAAAGCGTGGCTTCATTTTCATTAAGTATGCATCATACCATTCACACAGATACAGAAATGAGTGACCTACAGAGCCATCACCAGAGTGGACACACTGTACCTCTCAGGGATTACACCTTTCAAGGTGACACATGGTCCACACAAGTTGTCAGAAAGCAGCCAAGAGCTGTGAGGTGGGTCTGTGGGCAAAAGACTTGCTGAGCAAGCCTGGCAACCTGAGTTCCACCCTCCAGGGTCATGTAAAGACGCAACGAGAGAAATGACTCCACAGAGTTGTCCTCTGACCTCTGCACTATGGATGGAAGAAAGAGAAGGGGGAAGAAAGGGAAGAAGTGGGGGGGAGGAGAAAGGGAGAGGAAGGAGAGAGGGGGGAAAGAGAGAGAAGATAGAAAAGAAAGGCAGAAAGAAAGAGAAGTCATAGGAAACTGGAAAATATTTTGAAACTGGGTGATTTTCATGTGGTGGTTCCTATCCGTAATTAATCCCAGTGCTCCAAAGATTGAAGAAAGAATTATGCCAAGTCCTAGGCTACAGAGTAATATCCCATCTCAACCACACAAAAGAAAATATTTTTAACTCAGTAGGATAAACATCATGAGATGGAACTAACACAGAACTCAGGGAAATTCATAGCTTTGGAAGCATCAAAGCCACAGAGAATCTTCTGACTGGTGAAGAATGCAGGCCATGTGTCAGGATTCCCATAAAACTCCATTCAAGCCCTCTCCTTTTCCCATTCGTGCAGGTACAAAAAACAAGGTCTAGAAACTCAAAATCTGGTTGCTATGGGGAGAACATTCAACCCAAGAAAGAGCCTTCTACCTGCAATGAGTAAGACACCGAGAGGCCCACCAAGCCAGCGCTGAGGCTGTGACGGGATATGACAGCGAACAGGGCGGCGAACAGCACGATACAGTTGCCCACACACTCAAGACGTACAGCAAGCCACCTGTAAGGAGATATGTAGGAGTATATCAGACAGACAGACAGACAGATGCACACCTGAAAGGAGATATGTAGGAGGAGTATATCAGACAGACAGACAGATGCACACCTGAAAGGAGATATGTAGGAGGAGTATATCAGACAGACAGACAGACACACACCTGTAAGGAGATGATATGTAGGAGTATATCAGACAGACGCACACCTGTAAGGACATATGTAGGAGGAGTATATCAGACAGACAGACAGATGCACACCTGAAAGGAGATATGTAGGAGGAGTATATCAGACAGACAGACAGATGCACACCTGAAAGGAGATATGTAGGAGGAGTATATCAGACAGACAGACAAACGCACACCTGTAAGGAGATGATATGTAGCTCATATAGTCTGTCTGCGTGTGGACATAGGACATATGTAGGAGGAGTATATCAGACAGACAGACAGATGCACACCTGAAAGGAGATATGTAGGAGGAGTATATCAGACAGACAGACAAACGCACACCTGTAAGGAGATGATATGTAGGAGTATATCAGACAGACGCACACCTGTAAGGACATATGTAGGAGGAGTATATCAAACAGACAGACAGATGCACAGTTTTAAGCTCATGGAACAGAGCTAAGCCCATCTGCCATCTGAGCTAATTTCCAAGCACTTCTAGAAAAAGGCCTTGTGGGTGACACTCATCCAAGATATGAGAACTGGGGGTGGGGGTGGTGCCCAGGGCCCATGGGACTTCATGAGTCTGGCTTGCCTAGGGATTAAAATAGAATTCCCAAAAGCAACCCCCACCCTGGAACCTCAAGTTCACCTTTGGATAGATTGACTTTTTCTTAGGAAATCTTTAATATCAAGAAATAATTCCCTAGAAATTGCAAAGCTGTCATCAACTGCAGGAGGCATTGCTGTTTGTAAACAAGCATCGTGGACTGGGGCAAGGCTCAGTGCTGGGTCACTGGCCTGCCGTGCATGGGGCCCTGGGTTTGAGAGCCATCATCACAGAATAATAGCAATAATAATCATAAAATAAGTAAATAAAGTCAGTCCCTTGGCAAGATATGAACCTCAATGTGAGGAAGAAACAAGCTGTTATTTCCAAAGTTGAACACTCAGCTCTTAGGACCACACCCCACCTGCACCCCACAATGCTAAGATTATGTCAGGACAAAAATGTGGGTTCTCATGCTTGCACAATAAGCAATATCAGCCACCAGGCCAGCTCTCCAGCCCCCAGCTGCTTTATTTTTGAGACAAAGTCTCATTCTATAGTCTAGCTGGCCTGTAATTTGCCAGGTAATCAAGAGAACCTCAGACTCATGGTAATCTACCTTCAGGCATGTGCCACCATGCTGCTGTGCACGTGGAATGGCCCCACTGTTTCCATTTGTCTCCCAGAAGAAACAGAGGCTGGGGGACTGGGCACTCGGCTGGCTTCCTCTATCCTACTGCTGACCACTGCACCCACCTGTTGGCCACGATGCTGGGGTAGTAGGCCTTCTGGTTCTCATCCACTTTTAGGTCACTCTGGCGAATGAAGCGCTCCTGCTCCTCAAAGGCACGGATGACACTGACCCCCAGCAAGGTCTCATTGAAGTGTGAGTACACAGGGGAACGGCTTACAGACTCGAGGCGCTTCAGCTGTCGGGAGGAGGCCACATAGAACCTCTGTGGGAGAGAGAGGCACAGAATCAGTGCTAGCCCCTCGTACCATCCTCCTGGAATATTCTGGGAGAAGCTAGACATGGCTGACACCTCCAGAGATCAAAACCCTGGAGATGGGCTGCTTTCCTGGTGAACTGTGGGACAGTAATGTCAGTGACAGTAGCCACAGTTACTTGGATGTATATCCCATCTTCCAACCTAGGCAGTGCTCTTTCTTGCTCTTGTGTGGAGACAAAGGTGTAAAAGTGGCCTCCTCTTTGGGTCCGTGCCTGAGCAGCAGAAGGAAATGACCTCCAGACTGCCTGGCCTCTCAGAAGCTCTAAATGTTTGGGGCTTTCCACTCCCAACAGCACAGGTTCAGAAAGACGCTTTGTGAATGGCAGACCTCTGTAGTTTTCATTTGCTACTAACACAGAAATCCAGGCCAGGTCACTGAGCTCTCTTAGCCTTGGCTTCTTCTGTATAATAGCAACACTAAAGCCATTTTGCACAGTAGACTATGAGAACTACTGGTTCTTCTCTGTGAGTCTCACATGGCCATATGCACACTCATTGCACATGTCTCACACACATACATGTCAAGCATGGAACCCTGTGGATGCCACTAAACCAGGAGCAACTGCCTGTGTCAGCAGTTTCACACACATGGCAACTAGATGCCCTCCCATATGCCCATCCCTATTCTCCTTCAATTCATGGTCTCATCTTTCACTCATCATTACTACATGTCTGTAAGTGTGTGTAAACATATATACATTCCTAGATAAAACCTGTGAGTCCAAATGTTACTTATATGTATGTTTTCAGGGCTGACCCTTTGGCACTGGACACCCAATTGAGGTGCTGTTCTTTGGGGAGGGCCACCTCTTCTGTTCCTAGCTGACAGGGATGGGGCCACAGAAAGGAATGGACATTGGTCTTCATTCTATAGGGTGACAAGCACAGGTCAGCAGGAGGCAGGGCCAGGTACAAAGAATAGGGGCCAAGTCAGCAAGGGACAGGAGTGACCCCACTAAGAGAAATGGAGACAAGAGTTGCTTAGTCTCCGAAAATGACAAACGGGATGAAAAAAAAGACTACAAAGGCATCAACCCTTATATACAAAGAACTATATAGGTGTGCTGGCTTCACACAAGCTAAAGTCATATGAGAGGATGGAACCTCAGTTGAGAAAATGACTCCTTTAGGGCATTTTCTTAATTAATGATTGATGGGGAGGGCCCAGTCCACTGTGGGGGGGTGGTGGTGGAAGAAGTATCCCTGGGCTGGTGCCCTGGGTTCTAAAAGAAAGCAGCATGAAAAAGCCATGAGGAGCAAGCAATACCCTCCATGGCCTCTGTATCAGCTCCTGCCTCCAGTTTCCTACTCTGCTTGAGTACCTGTCCTCTCTGCTTTTAATGATGAACTGTCATATGGAATGGTGAATGCAATTAACCCCTTCCTTCTCACGTTGCTTTTTTAATGGTGTTTCATCACAGCAAAAGTAGCCCTCAGCAGTGTGCCCAGCAGTTGCCATGAACACCAAACAAGCACTCAAACTGCAAACACCAAACAGCAACCATGTTCCAGCCTAGCTGAATTCTGCAGTTTTCCCTATTACACAAGTTTCTTAGGAAAAGCACTTGTCACTATTTAACTTTAAATCTTATGATAATGATGATGAGTTTGTATATGTGTGCATGGTGTATGTATGAGCAGTATATATGCATGCCCATGCCAGAATGCATGTGTGGAGGTCAGAGAGGTAGTCAGTTCTCTCTTTCCATCTTGGGATGTGGGAATCAGGTTTGTGCAGCAAGAGCTGAGCAAGTCCTATCTGCTGAACCATCTCATTGGCCCTGTTTTTAACATTACAAAAGTAATGTATAATGATTAAGGTGGTTTGAGTAAAAATGTGCCTCACAGGCTTAAAAGTATGAACACTTGGCCCCCAGTTGGTGGCACTATTTGGGTAGATTTAGCAGGCATGGCCTTGCTGGAGGAAGTATGTCACTGGGGCAAGATCTGAGGTTTTAAAAGCCATGTGCCATTCCCTGTCTGCTGTCTTGTCTCATAGTGTGAGCTCTCAGCAGTTCCTGCCATCACAGATGGTACTTGTGTTCATGACTCCCGGATGTGATGGTGATGGACTTTTCTCCCTCTGGAACTGGAAGCCCAAATAAACCCTCCTTTAATGAGGTGTCTTGGTCATTGAGTTTTTATCATAGTCATGAGGATTTAATTTATTGAGAATAGTATGGATAGAAAGACTAAGAAGTGCCTAGACTTAAATGTATAATGGGGATGTGGGGCAAGGGAGCATGGCTAAGTGGAAGACGCTGGTCTAACACTTTAGTTTCCATTCCCAGAACCACAAAATTAAGATAGTAGGTAGACAGATAGTGGAATATTCCTTTACACTGTGTGAATATATGTCACTGTGATTGGTTTAATAAAGAAGCTGACTGACAAACAGCTAGACAGGTAGAGGTTAGGCAGGACTGGCAGACAAAAAGAGAGCATGAGGAAGAAGAGGAGTTGTCTCAGGAGTCATGAGGAGAAGCAAAGGAAGTAGAAGATAAACTTGCTATACTGAGAAAAGGTACCAAGCCACGTGACAGTGTAGATAAGAAATATGGGTTAATTTAAAATGTAAAAGTTAGCTAGTGACAACCCTGAGCCCCTGAGCTTGGTATTGGCCAACTGCTATTGGCCAAGCATTTGCAATTAATAATAAGCCTGTGTGGTTATTTGAGAACAGGCTGGCAGGAAAGAAAATCTGCCTACAATAGATAGAATTGAGTATGATGATTAGACCTTTCTCAGAGAAAGAAAGTCACTGTGGGCACCTATAAATACATCTATCTCAAAGTCACCTTTAATAGTACACCTATTTGTGTGCTACACAAATACAGTTGTAACAGTGACTGGAGCATTGATTAAAAGCCACCAAAAAGATCAAAGAAGCACACCTTTGAGTACAAGTGTGGAATTTTTCAGAGAGGATTAACTGAGGCCAGAAGACCTGCCCTGAATGTGAGGGCTACCATCTCATTGTGGGAGTCTGAATGAAGTCTGGATAAATAAAAAAGGAAGCTAGCACAAACATCTTCTGCTTCCTGACCATGCCATGCCCTCCCTACCAACATAAAGAGACAGCACAGAAACTGTGAATAGAAGAAAATCACCTCCCTTAAGTTGTTTAGGTCAGGTATTTTGCCATAGTACCATAGAAATGACAGTAGCTGTGGGGTGTCATTTCTATGGTACTATGTCAAAATACCTTCCTCATTTGGGTATTGCTTGGTCATCAGGCTTGGCTTTTCTAGGGATCAAAGTCATGTACTCATGCTTGTGAGGTAAGCACTGTACCCCTCAAGGGGTTCTGAGGTCATACCATTTCTAGTTTCCAGTGTTACACTGTGCCTGCCTGTTTTGAACTGGAGCCTGCAAGAAGCTTTCCAGGCAGCAAGAGCACATTTACCACATTTTGGTAAATGCAATCAAGTAAACAGTGCCAATAAACAGCAAGCACTGATTTAATGAAGCTACAAGGCAAGTCCAGAGATGCACTTTCATCCTACAATTCCATCTTTCTTTATGGTAATGTCAATGACCCGAAGTGTGATGGGGCCCAGGTATGAGACAGCAATACCAAGGTCCCCAGACCCTACGTGACGAGAATCCACAATTTGGTATTTTTACTTTTTTGTTTTGATTTTGAGACAAGGTTTGCTATGTAGCTTTGGACTTTCTGATGTGGGAGTCTCCTCTGTGCACTGTGAATATGGTTTATTATCATTGGTTTATAAAGAAGCTGCTTGGTTCCCTGCGAGCTCTGTGGAACCCTGCCATACATCCTGTGCCCAAACTTGGGGGACATAGGACATCGCTCAACATTTCTAGCTGCCAGAAGGGTGCTTGCCTGCTAGCCTTCAGTCTACCCTGCCCACAACCCGCAGTTCCCCACAAGCTTCCTGGAACCCTGCCATATATCCTGCATCCATACTTGGAAGACCTAAGAGCTGCCAGCAGGGAGCTTCCCAGCTAGCCCTCAATCCACCCCACCCCCAACCTGCCTTTCCCTGCACCATGGAACCCTGCCAAACACAGTCTGTGCCAATACTGAGTGGACCTAAGAGCTTGCTCCAATACTGAGTGGACCTAAGAAACAGACACAGCAAGAATTGGACCAAGAAGCCAAGAGACTGCTGGCCTCATCTGAAAGAAGAGATGGGTAGGCTCCAATGCAAGAATTCCTCCAACATCCTAAAAAACAACATGGTAACACCAGAACCCAGCAGACACACAACAGGAAGACTTGATCGCTCTAACCCAGAAGATGTAGAAGAAAACAACTTTAAATGTAACCTTATGAAAATGATGGAGACCTTCAAAGAGGAAGTGAAAAACTCCCTTAAAGAAATAGAGGAGAAGACAAACAGAAAGTTGGAAGAAATTAATAAATCCCTCAAAAAAAAACAAGAAAACCAAGAAAAAGCAATCAAACAGGTGAAGGAAACAGTTCAACATTTGAACACTGAAATAGAGGCAATAAAGAAAACACAAACCAAGGGAATTCTGGATTTGGAAAATCTGGGTAAACGAACAGGAACTAGAGACAAGTATAACCAACAGAATACAAGAGATAGAAGAAAGAATCTCAGGCACTGAAGACACTATTAAGGAAATAGACTCACTGGTCAAAGAAAACACTAAATACAACTAATTCTTAACACAAAACAATCAGGAAATCTGGGACACCATGAAAAGACCAAACCTAAGAATAATAGGGGTAGGTGAAAAAGAAGAACTCCAGCTCAAAGGCACAGAAAATATACTCAACAAAATTATAGAAGAGAACTTTCCCAACCTACGGAAGAATACCCCTATGAAGGAACAAGAAGCCTACAGAACATCAAATAGACAGGATCAAAAAAAAAAAACATTCCCTTGCCATATAATAATCAAAACACAAAACATACAGAACAAAGAAAGAATATTAAATGCTGCAAAGGAAAAAGGTCAAGTAACATATAAAGGTAAACCTAACAGAATTACATGTGACTTCTCAATGAAAACCATGAAAGCCAGAAGGTCTTGGATAGACGTGCTGCAGACACTAAGAGACCATGGATACAAGCCCAGACTACTATACCCAGCAAAGCTTTCATTCACCATTGATGGAGAAAACAAGATATTCAATGTCAAAAACAGATTTAAACAATAGGTATCCACGAAACTAGCCTTACAGAAAGTATTAGACAGAAAAACCTCAACCCAAGGAAGCTAACTACACCCACAATAACACAGACATCTGATAACCTCCCACCAGCATAACCCAAAGAAGGGAAACTACAAACACCACTGCTGAAAGATAACCGGAGTTAACAACCACTGCTCATTAATATCGCTTAATATCAACGGACTCAATTCACATATAAAAAGACACAGGCGAAGAGAATGGATATGAAAACAGGATCCAGCATTGTGCTGTTTACAAGAAACATACCTCAACCTAAAAGACAGACACTTCCTCAGAGTACAGGGTTAGGAAAAAGGTTTTCCAATCAAATGGACCTAAGAAACAAGTGGGGGTGGCTACCTTAATATCTAACAAAACTGATTTCAAACTGAAATAAATCAGAAGAGATGGAGAAGGAAACTTTATACTCATAACAGGAACAATTCATCAAAATGGGGTCTCAATCCTGAATATATATGCCCCTAATACAAGAGCACCCACATATGTACAAGAAACATTACTAAAACTGAAATCGCATATCAAACCCAACACACAAATAGTAGGAGATCTCAACACTCCTCTCTCACCCATGGACAGGTCAACCAGACAGAAACTTAACAGAGAAATAAGAGAACTAACAGATGTAATGAATCAAATGGACTTAACATACATCTATAGAACATTCCACCCAAACAAAAAGAATATACCTTCTTCTCAGCACCTCATGGAACCTTCTTGAAAATTGATCACATAATCGGTAACAAAGCAAACATCCACAGATACAAAAAAATTGGAGTAAACACCTGTGTCTTATTGGATCACCACGGAGTAAAGTCAGAATTTAACAACAATTCCACCCCTGGAAAGCCTACAAACTCACGGAAACTGAACAGTCAACTACTGAACCACACCTGGGTCAAGGAAGAAATAAAGAAAGAAATTAAAACCGTTCTTGAATTCAATGAAAATAAAGGCACAACATACTCAAACCTATGGGACACTATGAAAGCAGTGNGTCAACTACTGAACCACACCTGGGTCAAGGAAGAAATAAAGAAAGAAATTAAAACCGTTCTTGAATTCAATGAAAATAAAGGCACAACATACTCAAACCTATGGGACACTATGAAAGCAGTGCTAAGAGGAAAGTTCATAAGCACTAAGTGCCCACATAAAGAAAACAGAAAACTCACATTAGAGACTTAACAGCACAGCTGAAAGCTCTAGAAAAAAAAGCAGCAGACTCACCCAGGAGGAGTAGAAGACAGGAAATAATCAATTGAGGGCTGAAATCAACAAAATAGAAACATAGAAAACCATACAAAGAATCAGTGAAACAAAGAGCTGGTTCTTTGAGAAAATCAACAAGATTGGCAAACCCTTATCCAAACTAATCAAAAGACAAAGAGAGAACAACCAAATTAACAATATCAGAAATGAAAAGGGGACATAACAACAGACACTGAGGAAATTCAGAGAATCATTAGGTCCTATTACAAAAAGCTGTACTCTACAAAAATCGGAAAATGTAAAAGAAACAGACAATTTTTTAGATAGATACCATATACCAAAATTAAATCAAGACGAGGTGAACAATTTAAATAGACCTATAAGCCACAAGGAGATAGAAGCTATCATCAAAAACCTCCCAACCAAAAAAAGCCCAGGGCCAGATGGTTTTAGTGCAGAGTTCTACCAGAACTTTCAAGAAGAGCTAATACCTATACTCCTCAAAGTGTTCCACNCATCAAAAACCTCCCAACCAAAAAAAGCCCAGGGCCAGATGGTTTTAGTGCAGAGTTCTACCAGAACTTTCAAGAAGAGCTAATACCTATACTCCTCAAAGTGTTCCACATAACAGAAACAGAAGGCTCATTGCCAAACTCTTTTTATGAAGCTACAGTTACCCTGATACCAAAACCGCACAAAGACTCAACCATGAAAGAGAATTACAGACCAAGTCTCACTAATGAACATGGATGCAAAAATTCTCAATAAAATATTAGCAAATCGAATTCAAGTACACATCAAAAAAACTCATCCATCATGATCAAGTAGGCTTCATCTCAGAGATGCAGGGCTGGTTCAACATAAAAAAATCTATCAATGTAATCCATCTTATAAATAAACTGAAAGAAAAAACCAAATGATCATTTCATTAGATGAGGAAAAAGCATTTGACAAATTCAATACCCCTTCATGATAAAGGTCTTGGAGAGATTAGCGATACAAGGATCATATCTAAATATGGTGATGGCAATATATAGCAAGCCAACAGCTAATATCAAATTGAATGGGGAGAAACTCAAAGCGATTCCACTAAAATCAGGAACAAGACAAAGCTGTCCACTCTCTCCATATCTCTTCAACATAATTCTTCAAGTTTTAGGAATAGCAGTAAGACAACATAAGGAGATCAAGGGGATTCAAATTGGAAAGGAAGAAGTCAAACTTTTGTTATTTGC
>LOEQ01007604.1:47572-60637 GCA_001685075.1 Bramus lutescens | reverse complement strand
AGAGACCTGTCTAAAAAAAAAAAACTGATGGCTGGGGAAGTGAAGCAATTATCTAGCATAAGCAAAGGCTTGAGTATGAATACCAAATATTACTATAAGGATAGAGAGAGATGGGGGAGAGAGAGGAGAGAGAGAGGAGGGAAAGAGAGAGAATCTTCATTTACTTACTGAAAATACAGACCTAGAAAGGAGCCAAGACTAAAACCAAGACAGTCAGAACTGAGGTTCTACACTCAAAAAGTCTCCCCTTTCCTTTCCCTTCCCCATTCTACCTGTTTTTTTCTATTGTCTTAAGCTACAATTTCAGCCAACACTAATAAGAGATGAATCTCTCAGGAAACTTCTCAATCTTTAATACTATATCTATGAATAGATAAAATCTGTCATACTGATAAGAAATTAAGCACATTTTGTTTGTCTTTTGGAAGATAAATGTGAATCAGTGGGTAAGAAAATGTAAGAATCTAGATCTCAACTCAGTGGAGCCTAGTACTGTGTTCACTGGCAAAGCACAGCAAATAGAAATAGTCAGCCACTAAGTACAACCAAAAAAGTTTTTGAACAACCAACCAGAGTTGTCAGAATCATCTGCTGGCATTGATGCCCAAATAGGAAGCTTTCTGCTCTGAAGCCCCAAAGATGTGGCTATAATAAGGTTTTGCAGTTTTATCATCCCTATACCTTAATAAGGGATAGACAAGAATGTCTTTGTCAAGGATGACTTCTCATGGGGATTCCACACAAGGAGTGAACTTGCTGACCTCCTAAAACATCAGGTGGGAGGAAAAGCGAATTATAAAAAAGAGTACCTCTCGGGATTATTCTGTTTACTTATTTATTTATATCATCAAGATCACATCTGGTTGTTGTTTCACTTAATTACCAAACATAATCAATTATGATAAATTTTGGTTCATCTCAAAAACTTTCAAACAGAAAACTGATAAAAGAAAAAACATCATTCCTAAGAGTGTCTAATATCAGAACACGTGATGAGTATAACATTCAGTTGAAGAAAACTGGAAATCTATTTTTCTTTCTGTGAGACAGGACGAGATCAGCCTACACTGTGTAGTTTAAACTCCTTTTGTTTGCCTTGGTTCACTGCTCTTACTCCTTATTTTGGGAACGTGTAAGGCAAAGTGAATATTTGTAAACTGAGATGTAGTTTAGATTCCTAAATACAATGTACTTATTTCTCATTTTCTATTTGTCAAGAATTTTGTACAATGTATTTTTATCATATTTAACCCCTTCCCACCACTGTCCCAGATCCATCCTTTTTTAAAGTAATCATGATGTCTCTTGACTGACAACTTTACTCTAAGCACTCCAAACTCTCTTGTTTATGGCTATTTCAAGTCTCACCTCTCAAAGAGTTTACCTGGACCTGGCAAAGTCTTGAAAGTAGACAACACTAGACTCTGACAATACTTTTCCTTTTTTTGTGAACCAATATGTTGCTTGTTGTAAGGAGTCTACTGTAGGAGCTGTCAGAATGAAAAGGCAGATAGATGGCTATTCACCCTGTGTGCTTAAGAAAACACCCTGGAAAGGAAAAATATGTTGTCTGTTGCTTAAATCCTACACATTGACTCCCAGTTCAAGAAAGCGGAATCCATGGCATCTCATCTTCAGGTAGAAACTAAGACGTTGGTACAGGGGCTGATGTACTGTAGAAGCTTCAAAACGTGTTGTCAAATGAAGGAAGGGAACATCACAGACAGATGTGTGCAGTAGTGAGATGGCAGATTGTGTGAGCAGTGTACCATTGTGACAAATGAGTAGTGTTGACTTAGGTCATGGAGAAAAACCTAGATGACACCTTGAAGTTGACTGGAGAGAAATCTATTGCACCCCAGGCAATGTCAATGTTGCGTGTGTGTGTGTGTGTCTTTTTCTTCAGACTACAAGTCATGTGAAGTAGGGAATCAGCTATTCGTATATCCATAATAATTACTTGAAGAGTAAACAAGCAAATGAATAAACTAATCCCAACTTTCATCATTCTAAAATTGATTTTATTCCCATTGTGCCAATGTTCCGGTTCTCTACAAAATGTGGGTCTCTCTCTCAGGTGGAAGATGCAAGGTAATGTGACCATTTCTTCAATTCAAACATCACAAACTTAAATTTAATGATCTTTCCCCTCCAGAGGCTATTCATGGTGAGATCAATCTCACCTTCCAGTTCTTCCAAAGCCTGTATCCCAGGCTACTCTCGTAGTCAGTTTCCTAGGCTGAGTCATTATTTTGGAAGAGAACTGGATGGAAAGGTGATTAAGCAGGGGATTGAAAAGGCACCCAACCCTTGGCAAAGCACTCTGCAAACAGTGCTTCTGCTGTCTTTTTCTGACTTGAGTATCCTAAATCAACTGTAACTTGTCTCTCAGAAGATGTGCATATTGAACTAGGCATTGGTAGAGGAGTAGAGGGAGGACTTGGTCAGTCAGTTCCGATCTCAGACGCTCTCTGACCTTGCCTTTCTCTGCCATTTGCTTTCTGCAGGTCTTGGTGTGTTCATTTGTAAAACCACTGTGTACTCATTACCTTTAACATTCTGTGGGCGTGGGGAGAAGACATACAACAAACCCTAATAGAAGAAGGATTTGTTTTGACTTCCAACACCAGAGACTTCAGTACATGGTCACTTGGCTCAGTGTTCTTGGGCCAGGAGAGAGAAATTCATTAGTTCATGGGAATACACAGTAAGGGAAGGAAGTCCTCTCACAGCCGATATGGAGCAGAATCAGGAACGTGGGAAGGGACCACAAGATATAGTTCTAAGGAATCAATTGCAGTAACTTACTTCTTCCACTAAGCCTTGCTGACTACTGCTGATCCCCTCCCAATAAAGCAAGGAATGAATCCACAAGGAGCAAGCATGATGATCTCCTGGGGAAACCATCACAGACACACCCAGAGGTAGCTTCACTAATCCCCCCAAAGCCCTCAATCTAACCAAGTTGGAAGTCAGACTGTGATTTTCTCACACAACAATGTTGACTATATATCTATACATTGTAGTACCAGTTTTGGCTACATTATTTATTATTAATGTAAATATTTATTAGAAACTGCATGAATTTTTTACACAGTAAAAAACAGATGTTACTCTTGTCCCAAAGCCCTTTGTATATAATTTCTCTGAAGGTAGCTTTAGTTCCTCAAAATTTCCTCTCCCATTAGCAAGTAACTTTCTCTTCTGACTTCTTCCTAAGATCCATTATTTAACCAATGTGATATTTTTTCTGATAAATATATTAGTAGAACACTATTTGTAATAGAATATTTCCATTTTTAACCAGAAACTTCGAAACATCTTACCCTTTGTAGTCAATTTTATCTTGATGATAGCAGACATTATTAAGTTGTTGAATCTAGGCTGGTGTGTAGAGAGTAGAAAAGAAAAGTTTGCTTTAAAATTGTTTGGAGCTAAGTGTAATCCCTCCAAGATTCCTCTGCACAGATGACTGTGTCGAGTTCGTTAGAATCTGACCACTTAGTCAATGCCAACAAGAAGACATTCAACAGAATAAATATAAAGTCTTACATATAGATTAATGACAATTTTGCCAGTAGAGGAAGGTGCTTATTTTGGTAACATTCACATGCAAAAAAAAAAAAGTGACGGTGTCTTTGCTTGTAAGCCAGAGTGTGTCAAACACTCACACAAAATTAAATGAGATATGCTCATAAATCTCTGAAGGTCATGGCATTTGTTGATCCAGGCCGATTCTACTGGGAAGGACAGGACCTATCAGGGATTCAGGATTGTCTTGACAAAACAAGATAAGAACATGTAAATGCCATTTTGGTTAAACACCACCTGATGCAAACAATTCTTACTAGCCTAAAGACTAGGAGGTTAAAGAAGACACAAACTATCCAAACCGTCAAAGACTGCTTGTAAGGAAGAGAATGAAGGACTTCTGTGAGGCCAGAGGACAGAGTAGATTTCCTTACAAGGCACTGGAGGCACACCGCTTCTGCTGGGCATAAAAAAAGAGCTTTCAGGCAAATAGAAACCTAGGAAAGTGAAAGGCCACCTCAAAAACTGTTTACTTATTTCTAAAGATTTAAGATCTAACACAGCGCTTGGCACATAGTAAAGAAAAGAAAAAGGAAAGAAGAGAGGGAGGGAATGAGGGGAGGGAAGAAGAGGAGGAGTTGCTCTTTCAGCTGTCACAGGAGCCAGGCCTTCCTGGGACAGGATTTCTTGTCAAAACCACAGCACAGTCCCCTCCAGGAAAGGCTCCTCAGTTCCACCTGGGCCACGTCTGCTCGAAGCACATTCTCTCACAATGAAATCCTACTTGGAACTGAGTCTGTCTCTGAAAGAGATGCCATGACCAAAGCATTCATTTTCCTAACTGGAAAAATTATTAGTCTCTAACATATATCTCATTTTCTACTCTATTCCGGTAGAGATGACAGACACAGGATTGCCTCAGATGCTCTAGCAAGAACAAGCCGAAAAAGCATTAACCGCTATTCTGTAAAATGGCATCAATATAAGATGTTGGTATGAAATATGATTACAATAGAACTAAATCTTCTTAAACTTTAAATTCCATTTACCTAGCTAGGCAGTGGTGATGCACACCTTTAATACCAGCACTCAGGAGGCAGAAGCAGGTGGATCTCTGTGAGTTTGAGGCCAGCCTGGTCTACAAGAGCTAGTTCTAAGACAGGGTCCAAAGTTACAGAGAAACCCTGTCTCAAAAAACCAAAAATGAAAAAAAAATCCATTTGCCTTCCAATATTCAGAGTATATTTAATGTGCATAATGTGTTTGTGCTTTAGGCTTGACTTCACATAGATCTGACCTGAAACAGAAGTTATTGATTGCTGGTTTTTTAAAAGAGTATAATCAAATTTATCCATTTTCCAGATTTTAATGAACTTAGAGTATAATATGGGCATTCTTTACTAATCTCTAATTTACCTTTGAAACAAACCATACCTGTCTTCCTTCCCTTTTCCTGGACTCACCTGGCTATCTACTTCAGTTTTGTTTGATTTATACAACTTTTAGGGAAATATGAAGAAGCATTGGAAAGCTGGAGTCAGGTGACCCGTTTGGGCCAGGACCACTAACTAAAAGTTTGTCTGGAGCAACTCAGGAAGCTTCTGTGCTCTAAGTTTTTTCAGACATAACTTAGCATAAATCATTATCCCATTTTACCCCTGTCTTTTATTTCAAATCTGCCTGTATTTGCCTATGGACGTGCCTATGGACGTATACAGAGGTCTTAATAGACTTAAGCAGATTGTCCCTGCGCAAGTGTAGGAACAGACAAAATTGTCCTTAATTCATTTTCAAGACACAACCCAGGGTTGACTTCCCTGCCAAATCCATGTGGGCAGCACACCTGTGGTGGTTTGATCCACTGGGGCACTGAATGGGTTCCAGTAGGAAAGGAATTAATTCTACGGATGGGGGCTTGATCACACCCCGAAAGCAGTTGCGACACCCAGTTTATAGCAGCACATTTGTACGTGGCTTCTAATCCTTCCTGTTAATCACTCTGAACACTTTGTGGCTTAACTGGAGCCTGTGTTGACTTTATGCCCCCAGGGCCTTTAACAAAGAAAGATTCTGATTTTATATGACATTTATATGACAACATTCATTGCAGCTATGAATGTTGCAGCGCACTGAGGTCTTGGCACTCTCAATTCTGACTATAGTCCCAGCACTGGCAGCAATAAGGAAGACCCTAAAAGATAATTACATTTGAGGAGGGGAGTTAGAAATATGGCTCAGCAATTAAGAGCACTTGCTATTCTTGCAGAGGACCAGAATGTGGTTCTCAAGCACCCATGCCATACAGCTCAAACTCCTGTTAACTCCAGCTCCAGGGAATCTGATGCCCTCCTCTGGCCCCCGTGGGTAGCTGCAAGCATGTGGTACACACTCATGCTTAAAAAAAATGGTAAATATATCTTTTAAGATATATGCATAGTCAACCCCATGACCCATGAATGTGTAATTTATATGGAAAATACACTTGTTCGGCTATGATCATGTTATGATTTTGAGACAGGACGATTTTCTTGGACCATGAAAGTGAACCTAATATAATTGCCAGAGTTCCTGTAAGAGACCGGCAGGAGATGAAAAGGTGGAAAGAACACTGATGACAGACCTGCAGGGCACACTGACGCAGGGCCGTGAGCCAAGGAATGCAGGAGGCCTCTAGAAGATTCCCCCTTGGGTTCCAGAAAAAACATACCCAGTTCTGCTGACACCTTGATTTTTCAACCATCAGGCATGGTGTTGGGTTTCTGGCCTCCGGTATTATAAGAAAATAATAAGGTCATGTCATTTTAAACCTACAGTTTGGGAAGGTTTATTGCTATAGCACCAAGAAATTAATGTGCTAGCTTTATGAAAAGTATTCAGATCTCTAAATAAGATAACTGTAGCAACCACTTTTGACCCCCAATAGACAGGTGATAACCTACGCAGCCAATCCAGGATTCTTGCAGAAGGGCAGTTGGTGGTTTACCTAGGTGACTATTGTTCTACTACTTTGGGAAATGAATTTCTTTGCTTTGACTTGTCCGCATTTTGCCCTTAGTTTTTCTTATGTTTGCCTAAAGAAAAGAAAAGTATATGCTTTTGCTTTTTCATTTGCTTATCCTTCCTGAAACCAAAGAGGACTGAAAATATATCAATAAAGACAACAGAGAGTACCATTTTCAAATGCAGAGACTTTCTCTCCAGCTCTCCTGCTTAAATAAGTAGATCCTTTACCTCTGTCTTTTATATATGAATTACCTAAAGCAACCACAATAAGTTTTGACAATCTTGGTGGCTTCAAAGAACTCATGTGTGTGCCCTCATAGTTCAGGAAGCCAGAAGTCCAGAATCAAGATGTTTACAGTATTAGTTCCTTTTAATACATTAGAGAGACTCTATTGCATGTCATTGCTACCTTCTGGTGGTTACCATGCCATTGTTATCTTCTGGAGGTTGCCACAAACCCTTGGTATTTTGTTTGCCATCAAATGGATTTCCCCCAGAATTATCTCCTCCTACCAACACCATTCATTAGATCTAGGAATCCCCATAATCCAGTGAAATTTCTGTACTGGTGTTCCCCATAGAAACGGACTATGAACTATATACATATGTATGTGAGTGTGTGTGTGTGTTCATAGTCTATATGTGTTTATATAGAGGAATGTTCAAGAAATCAGCTCGTACAATTATGGAGTGAGCTGATAGGTCCAAGGATACAAAGGTGCAGGCTGTAGACAGTGGAAAGCCAAAGAAGCAGATCCAAGTCCAAGGCAAATAAGCTCCAGACCCAGGAAAAGTCAGTATTTCAATTGAAGTCTAAAGGACGGAGAACCTCAGTAGAAAGTAATCAGAAATGAATCCTTACTTTGTCGAGACTGTACAATGTTTATTCCATCTAGACCTTCAAATGATCAGATGAGGCTCACCTACATTGCAAATGGTAATCTACTTCACTCCATTGATCTATCTGAATGGTAAACACATCCAAAACACTTCCAGAGAATAACAACTGGCCACCAAATATCTTGACATCCTTTGGTCCAGTCATTGACAAATAAATGTCCACAACTTCATCTGCACCAATTATGTATATAATGACCCAAATTCTAAATTAGGTCTTGCATGGGCTTCCTGGAGCACATGATCTTCACCTTCTCCATCTCCCAGTTTGAATATGGGTATCTGAACGCTGGTCCAGGCCTTCCCAACCAATGCTACTGGGGAATTCTATGCAGATTCCATGCAGGCCCTCTTTGGCCAGGAGTACCGGCTGTTGCTGTGACTGAAAAGTACTGCCGTGACCAAACTAGACAAGCTTCTCTGCTTCTGGCCCACATGGAGAGTTTATTCTGTAGATAAACCCTACATATTTTCAAGAGAGGACCACTCTTCTTCCCTGATGCTTTGTACAGAAATACTCCCACCGAACCCCTGCTTTCCCAGCTTAATTCTGAACAGCTTCAAACACAGAGTCCCCAGAACCCAGCTCTAGGAATGCAAGAGCAGTGCAGTAACCTCAAGGAAGGCCTCAATTTCCAGTACTCCGTGGGTCAACTCTTCCTTCAAGAATAAAGCATTCTTGGACTCCTACACTGTCTTAGATATATTTATGATAATTTTACCTTAAGTATGAATAAACATGAGGCTACTTGCAAATCTTCTATGCTCCTGGCTCTTTAGCCATATAACCCAAACAAATGTGCACACTCATTTCAAAGAAACCAATTATATTAAGCCAGGGATAGTGACCTTGTGTGCTGTTATTTGACAAGAATGAGATCACTGCTCACTGTGCACACGTCCTGGTGCAGTGCCATGGGGCACAGAGTGCTTCAGGTGATGGAATTCTGCCACTGTAGTTCATCTTCCCCTCAGATTCCGGGAAGACATTCTTTGTGCAGCTCCCTGAGAGGCCGTCTGTGAGTGCACAATGTTTATATATTTCTTATTCCTCCTCCGTTCTGTTCTTGCTAACAGTGAGCACTGGANCGGGAAGACATTCTTTGTGCAGCTCCCTGAGAGGCCGTCTGTGAGTGCACAATGTTTATATATTTCTTATTCCTCCTCCGTTCTGTTCTTGCTAACAGTGAGCACTGGATAGCGCGCGTTTGTATTCGCACAATAACAAACAAAATAACAAACAAAGCCATCACAATTGCAGTCTAGGGTTAGACACTCATCACTCAAATGCCCAGAGAGGCCTTGTTTTACATAACAGTTTAGTTAACATTGAAATTTCTAGCAAACAGAAAAACAAGAGGTGATTTGTAAATAGTTTTCTGTTTCATTCTTGGAACTTATTTCTGTTTTAGTTTTTAATTACATTTATTTATTGTGTTGGGTGCTCAGGTGGTTGTGTGTCACAGCATGGGTGTGAAGTTCAGAGGACACCTTTCAGGAGTCTGTTCTCTTCTTGCACTAAGTTTGTCCCCAGAATCCATGTCAAGTTCTAAGACTTGACAGCAAGTGGCTTTACAGTGGAACTGTCTCGCTATCCCTGGAGCTTACTTGAAAAGTGTTTATTTGTCCTTGCAAGTGAGCCCAAGACATCCTCAGCAGGTTAGCCTGGCTCCGTTCCTTTGCCTGGAACCAAGGCGTCAACAATATGTGTGAAGATGCTCCTTGGTCACAAATCTGAACTCCTTTTGGCTCTGCTTAGGTGATCATGGCCACAGACTTTCCCTCTGCTAAATGTACTAGAAACTAGTGTGTTGTACCATGTGACTTCCAGTGACTCCTGTTTTAAATTTCAGGACAAAGGGGCTGACATTAGGGATCTTTTTAAGTGTCTCTTTGAGGCTGTCCACAGACAGACGTCATCATTCCATATTCAGCTGTCCCGGGAAGAAGCCTGTGGGGATTCTAGAAGCCCAATTCTTTTCTCCTCTTCACTGGTAAACACAGTGACTGAGACTAACAGACGCGAGTATTGGGAGACGGGGTCCTTAATGGGCTGTTTTCACAGACAGGTAAGAACAGTTTAAAATTAGCACGATGATTGTTGTCTCGCAAATTGATTTTCTACTAATTCTATTAAGCACTTTCATTCTCCACACTCTTGTTTATCCCAGAAATTTGCAACGAGAAGCCTGTCTTTCAAAGGTAGAGGAACAGCATCATTTAGCAAGGTCCAGTCCAAATAAACAAGAGTCTCAAATTAGCGGCATCTGATTTAATCAGGACTTATTAAAAAACCAAGTCAAGAAAATGCATTAACTCGCTTAGCCCACTAGGGGTTCTCTTTGTGTTCTGAAGTTAATCACTGCCATTAGCTGTATTGCCTGTTGCTTCCCTCTTAAATGCTTTCTCATTTACAGTTATGGGGCAGGGAGGGGCTCTGACAAGCCTCACTCAGCCTCAGCAGATGGAGGAGAAGAGGTGATTTTGCTGTAATTTCACATGATGAGATCAAACAGTCATGAGAGCCACCCTACCAAAATCATTGACACCTTCTTATTCCTGCATTGGGTCCTCAAGGGTATCTTCAAGCGGGCACACTCAACATAAACCCTTCTTCCTGAGAACCCCTACGGGTTTAGCTTATCTCTATGATATTACCTATGCCTGTTCCTCTGCCTTTCTTTACATCACACATTTTGATGTAGCATGAAGCACGCATTTCCCTCATGGTCATAAATTCATGCGGCATGCTGCATCATTGTAAAAAGAGGAAAGTCGCTTGAAAGGCTGGGAGGCAGCGGGTTTGTTTGGTAGTTTTGCCCAGGAATTTAACCCTTACCTTCATTCCGGCCCTCTGTCATAATTCTCAGAACCCAAGATAACAGCTCCTATCACAGGACTAAAGTAACTGACGCAGGGCCAGACTGTGAGTTTACTGATCAAAGGATATACTAGCTAGAGCTGAGGATGAAGAAAAAATGTCCCTAGTCTTCAGCAGCTTCCAGTTGACAAAGTGAATCATAAGGTTCCCTGCTCCTAATCTCTACAAAATATTCATTTTAATGAGGTGGAGCACTTAACAATATGCAATATTATCTTGGAGGAGATGAACACTTTGGAGAAAATTTATATCCAGGAGATCTTATTCCAACCAGTCAGCAAGATGGAATTTTTCTCCTGAGCATAGTATTAATAATCTTTACTAGACCTAAAATAATATTTACTTTGTTCTCCACTGGTTCAAAAATTATACAGTGGCTTGAAAGCCAAAATGTAATTTTCATAGCTTAGTCACATCTATTTCCTTCAAAATTAAATGCTCCTGGGTACAGCCACCAATGCCCAACTGTAGTTCAGCCAGAACCCAGCATCCCTGAGGAAGTGTGGGAGCTGATCAAGGTCCATGAGGAATAAGACTGAGAAGAGCATCTCAGAAGAGGAAGATGTCCAATCGACAGACAGAAAGTGGACAGGAAGATTGCTCAAACTCAGTCCCATGCCAGAGTCTACCACGTTGGGAGTCTTTAGGGTCTCGGTGATACAGATGGTTGTGTGTAAAGGCATCCAGCTGGCCAGCTGCTAACAGACCCTGAACTTGGCCCTTAAATGGTGTCTCTCCCCCTTTGGTTTAGGGAATCACCCGTGAGGAGAAGGAACACTGTCCTCCTGTGAGCTTCCTTGAGAGTCCTGGGCAGAAACAAAATCAAGACTTGGGGCTTTAGAACTAAAGAGATGTTGGGGTTTTTTGTTGTTGTTGTTGTTGTTGTTGCCAGGATATTCAAACAAGTGATGTCTTAGGGCATAATAACATCGTAATTTAAGAGTATTATTTGTCAATAGCAGTTCTACATTTTGATGATTCAGAGAATGAGCTTAGGTTCAAAGTGCATACTTACCACTATGAAGAACATTATTCTTAAAAAGAATAAAAGCTCTCTAGCTCATCTATGACTGGGACAGGAGCCAAGGATGATGCTGAATAGAGCAGTAGCTTTAGAGGAATCTGCATTAGGAGGCTAAAAGTACGAGACTTGAAGCCCAAACCGAGTGGAAATCCCAGCTTTACCCCATGTTTGCTGCACAGCTGATCATTTAAATCTCTCTGATAACTGCTTGTCCCATTTTTATGAGATATCAATACTCTTCATAATGCCACTTGAGAATTAAATGAGATAATATTTGCAGAGTTCTTAGGAGGGATTTAGATGCTTAGTATAAACCTTTTGAGGGTTCATATTGCAGTAAATAATCCAAAGTTACATTAATTTGAGATGATAATGATAATATAAGAAATAATCAATTACCTTGAATTCAAACCTTTAACTTTACATCAACAAGGCCTGATGTGAAAAGAGGAAAATTATCCAAGATGGCCCCATGGGGTTCATCTCCGAGGCAGGATTGTGAGCTTTCTGAATTAAGGCCACTATACTCTCTTCAGTATCATGTTCACATACTTTGGGTGCATAAAAAATCCTTAGCTCCCCAAATGTCCCTGTGGGTCTAATCTCAAAGCTTGATCCCTAGCAAGGGGAAAAGTTCCAATATTGGGCAAGCTACTCTATAAACTAAGATTTCATGAAGATAAAATTTCATTGGCTGTCCCAGGCCATTACTTATCATGTGACTCTAAGGTCAGCTGTATGTGTTTCCAGAGAAAGCTACCTTCTGTTTACTGTAGGCAGTCACTGGCTGCTCTTTACTGCTATGAATGACTCATCCAATACCAACTTACAGCTGTATCACCTTGGTGCCGGGACCGTCCAGTCTCTCGTTTCTATCACTTCTCACTGAGAAATGGGTCCTGGAGACAGCATTAGAGTAAACCAAATTCAAATTTATCCAAAAGAAGAATTCCTGACAAAATCACTGGGCCTGGAATTTTTCATGGCAACCATCACCAACCAAGCAGGATGACAAGATGTTCCCCTGAAGAGAGTTCTCTGTGGCAAGAATAACTGGATCTGTGGTGGCCTCCTAAGTACTCTATAATAGGCCACACTGCATTTTCATAATCCTTTTAAAGGGCATTCCAACCCACTCTCTGCCATGACAATTGGGAGCTATCTTGAAGACAGGAAAAGGAGTAAACATGGATGGCATCCAAATTTCTGCTAGCGTTCTTCCCAGTCTCAAGTAATACATGAATAGTCCTTCCCTTATTAGCTCACCACATATGAATATTCCTTCCCTTTATTGACTCATATCTTCCCTCATTTTTTTACTTATTTAGGTTTTTTTTTGTCCCTATACTATGGCTTATCCAACAAACCATGAAAAGTTGAGAAATTGATTTTCACGTTAGACTCCTGCTTCTCCAGTGGTCAGTAACTAAATAAATGTGTTCTGTTAGTACACACATGTAACATGAAATAATCACACAGAAAGTCTGCATTAATTATAAATTGATTGGCCCATTAGCTCAGGCTTCATATTAGCTCTTATAACCTATATTAGCCCATTATTCTAGTATATGTTAGCCACATGGCTCAGTAGCTTTTGCAGCAAGGCAGGTCACATCCTGCTTCTTTGGTGTCTAGGCAGGACTGGGAGGAATGAGCTTCCTCCTTCCTAGAATTTTCCTGTTCTCATCACCCCACCTCTACTTCCTGTCTGGTTGACCTGCCTATACTT
>LOEQ01007604.1:8440-38393 GCA_001685075.1 Bramus lutescens | reverse complement strand
CTCTTCTCTTCTCTTCTCTTCTCCTCTCCTCTCCTCTCCTCTCCTCTCTTCTCTCTTCTCTCCTCTCCTCTTCTCTTTATCTCTCTCTTTCTATTCTTCCTTCCCTTTTAATTCTCCTCCCCAATCTCCTTATCCTTCTTCTTTTGGCTTTGTTTTTGTTGTGGTTTAAATTCTCTAAGTTATCCTGTGACAACCAACTCAACCTAGAATTGTAGGAATTGCAGTTCCATGTCTGCAACACTACACCTTTCTGGGTATAACAAGCAATAGTTTCATTTTTAATCCCTGTTTCTCACATGGAAAATGTTTATTTAATAAATCAAAACATGAGTCACCTGACTGGGAGTTTATGTTCCAACGATTAGCAGTGAAGTTCTTCTCTCTGTATGTGTGTTGAGTAAAATGGAAAATACCTCATCTCAGTCAAATATTCCATTCTTGGTTGGCTTGAGCTGGATCTCTTAACAATGAAGACTATTACTTTTAAGTATCCAGATCATTGCTCTGAAAATAGAGACAAAGTGAAGGTGTCCTTAATTATTCTGAGGTTACAGCATTAACATCAGCTACCACTGGCAAGTTGGCCAATAGCCATTGTTGTATTATGCCAAAACCAGATTGCTTGGTTATTATGGACTCTCAGAACCAGGAAGACTAGTAAAGACAAAGTTGAAGCCAAATCAGAGTTTGGTTGTAGAGTTGGATTTCTGCCTGATATAACAATAGAAAATGGACAAACTGAATGAAGCACACATGAGATTCAGAGCTCATGGAAAATTTTAAATTCAATGCCTGCAAAATTATTTAGCAGATACACTCAGTACTTTGATACATATTTCTTGAGCTCCTTCGAGGTACCAGATGTAGAATCATAAATTGAGGACAGAAATCCATTAAGACATGGTGCATCTTTAAGACATTTGCAGTTGATGAATAAAGTCACATGAAATAATGGTAATCTGAGATCCATTCTATGTAAATTATATTTCATGTGACATGCTCCTTAATCTATTTTTCAATTATGCATCATGAATAATTTTGCTGCACTGAGTTTATCAGCTTACTCAATATTCAGAGATAAGATATTAGGAGTACTGAACTACATCTTTATTAATAAGACATGAGCTTGTTGAAAATATCCTAGGTTTTACATAACATATTTGCAAACATTGTTGTCTAGTGAATAACTGTAGTTCAGTTACTGTCAAAGTAATGCCTTCATTAAGACTCATCAAGTTGACTTTGTCCCCACGTTCTTGTCTACCCAGCTTCACAGCAAACAAGTAAGATTCATCAAGCCTTGAATACTCTCTCTGTATTTCCTGTCTACCAACCTCCTGCCACATATTTGTAAGGGATGCCTGACACTGAATTCTCTGACCACACTTCTGCATATTCCCTAGCTCCAGGCACAGACGGAACAGCAATCATCACCACTACCATCCCTGTTCTCACCAACTAATTGCAAACAATAAGTATCAGTACAAACAGAAACACTATGAAAACCTAAGACAACATATCTCCTCCAAAAATTATTAATCTCAAAATCATTGAGTCCAATGAAAATGGATTCAGCGCACTTTCAGACAAAGCACTCAAAACATAGTTACAGCTATGCTCAAATAACACAAGGAAAGCAAAACAAAGAGATAGTTGAAATAAAGAAGTAAATATAAAACATGAAAATAGAATTCAATAAAGTCATAGAATTGTTGAGGAAGGGCAAGCTGAAACGGTGCTAGAAAAGGAAAACTCAATAAATCAAAATAAAAAGTCTCCGCGAGAAGCCTCACCAATGGAAGGGATTAAGTGGAAAGCAGAAGAGACTTGAGGTTAAGAACCAAAGTAGAGGAACTGAATCAACTAATAAAGGTCAATGAGATTTTTTAATATGTGAATAAAATATGAAAGAGCTTCAGGGCAGTATGTTAAGGCATAACCCTCAGGCTTAGAAGAAGGAGAAAAATACCATATCAAAGATGGAGAATATATTTTAAGTAAAATCATACAAATGATTTCCAAACTTAGATAAAGAGTTACAGTTACAAAAGGCCTACTGAGCTCCAAAAGGAAAGGACCAGAAAAGAAAGTATCCATACAGTTAAAACATTAAAAACATGGAATAAATACAATACATTGGAAGCTGTGAGAGAAAGGACAAGCCACGTTCAGAGGCAGGCTGAACAAGATAATGCTTGATTATTGCCAGAAACTTGTAAACTCAAGAAGATGTATTCCAAATTCTGAAAGACACAACTGTTAAACCAGGTTGTTATATATAGCAAAACTGTCTGTTAAAATATAAAGAGAAGTAAAATACTTTCATGACAAAATAGACTAAAAGAATTCATGACTAAGGAATACTCCAGCCTTAAGAGAAGAATAAACATATTCAGGATGTCACAGAGAATAAATAAACAATACTAGGACTGTAGATCAAAAGAGGTCAAAGAAAAATAGCTCAAAAATCAATAAATGTGAATTAACACACATCTGTCAATAATAATTCTGAATAATTAATGTCCCTATTTTTCCGATAAAAACTGAGAAACTGCAATGGATCAGAAAATACAATCCATTCTCTTGCTGCCTAGCAGAAATATAGATACCCATCAATGTAGATGATAGATAAAAACTTAGAGCAAAAGAAAAGAAAATGGATCTAGAAAAAACAGCCATAGCTAATCATAATAACTCACATAATAGACATCAAACCAAAATTAGAAGAAGAAAGGTGACTTCATACTCATCAAAGAAGCAGTAAACCAAGAGGATATTGCCATTATAAAATGACATAAATTAAACACAAAGTTTCATTTTAAAAATTTGACTAACTGTGAAACTAGAGAATAATCTCGAGCCTACTCTATAATAGACAGGTTATTTATTTTTAAAAACTAAACAGAGAAATATTAGAGTTAAATGATATGATAAATCAATTGGACTTACTATATATCTACAGAATATTCTGCCCACATACTAAAGAATACATATTCTTATCAGCAGCCCATATTAAGACTCAAAAAAGTCTCAACATGCATCGGAAAATTCAAATAACATCGTGCAATTTTGTCTGATCACAAAGGAATAAAAGTTGATACCAAAGGTAGATAGCAATAGAACTCACAAAAAGTATACATAGATCCATGGAAACGAAACAATACATTATTGAATAATAACTGGGCCACAGAAGGAATAAAGACCAAAATTGAACTTTTTCTAGAATTAAATATAAATAAAAACGCAACATACCAAAGTTTATGTGGCACAATGAAGGCAGACCTAGGAGAAAAGCTTGTAACATTAAAGACCTAATTCAAAGATTTAGTGAGATCTCAAGTTAAGGACTTAGCGATAAACCTCCAGGCCTCAGAAAACCAAGAACAACAATTAAAAGATTAGAAGGGAAGAGATAATCAAAATATGGCAAAAACTAGTGGAATATAAACAACAAAAGCTTAGTAAAATGAAGAAGTGGTTATTTACAATGAATTTGGAAAAGATTGATAAAGCTTCTGTCAAATTAACCAAAAGAAAAAGAAAGAAATCCAACATTAATAAAATAAAGATGATATTTCAACAGACATTGAGGAAATTCACAGAATTTTAAGCATGTACTTTAAAATCTGTATTCTAGTAAACGAGAAAACCTACTTAGGACTAGATGAATTTCTAGATGGATATGACTCCCAAAATTAAATCAATATAAAGAGAAATAGTGTAAACAAGCCCATAAAAACCACTGAGATAGAAGAAGTAATTAAAAACCTCCAAACTATAAAATGTCCAAGGCCAGAGAGGTTCACATAGAGTTCTACCAGACCTTCAAAGACTGATACTCCTCAAATTACTCGGTAAAACAGGAAAGGACGGAGGAACAGTTTCACATTTATTTTTGAAGCCAGAATTACCCTGATAACAAAACCAGTAAAAGACCTAATGTGTGTGTGTGCATGTGTGTGAGAGAGAGAGAAAGAGGGAGAGAGAGAGAGAGAGAGAATTATAAGCCAAAAATCACCCACCACAACCAAGTCTGTTTCTTCCCACAAATGTATGATTCAACATACACAAATTAAATGTAATTTGTCACATAAATACACTCAAAGAAGAAACCATATGATCACTTCACTGCATGGCAAAAAGGGGGGACTTTTAACAAAACCATCACTTCTTCTAGAATTTCTAGGGATACAGAGGACAGATATCAGTACAATGGACAGTATAGACAACAATCCCACAGCCAACATCCTGCTAAACAGAAGAAAACTCAATGCGTTTCCATCAAAACTGTACTGGATAAAGAAACTGATGGAGATACCAGAAGTTGCAAAGACCCATGCTCATGGCCTGCTTGGGTTAATACTGTGAAAACAGCTATCCTACCAAAAGCAGTCTATTAGTTCAACATAATCAGCATCAAAATCTCAATACAATTTTTCACAGAAATTGCAAAACCCAACCTCAAAATACACCAAACAACTCACAGAAGACAGAGGACAAACCAAACGATCTTGAGCAATAAAAACAATACTGGAGGAATCACAATCCCTGATTCAAAGTAATACAACAGAACTATAATGATGAAAGCAGCATGGGACTGGCATAAAACCATACACACTGATAAATGGAACAGAATTGAAAACCCAGAGAGAAGTCCTCATTCCTACAGCTATCTAATTTTTCATAGAGACCCCCCCCAAAAAAACACACACATTAGAAAAAAACAACATCTTCAACAAATGGTGTTGACCAAACTGGGTACCTACATGTAGAATGGATTAGAAAATTGTGTTTTACCATACACAAATTTCAACTCCAAATGGATCAAGGATCTCAATTTAAAACTTAATACCCTGATCATAAGAGAATCAAAAACAGAGAATGTATCTCAATTTATACACAATAAAATATTTTCTAAATAGGACCCATGTAACATCAAGACTAACAACTGACAAATGTGACCTCACGAAATAAAAATGCTTCTGTCCATCAAAGGAAATAAGTGAAGACACAGCCTACAAAATGGAAAAAAAAAATAAAACCTTTACCAATTATACATCTGACAGAGAGTTGGGGTCCAGAGTATATAAAGAATTTAAAAAACCAAACAGCAAGATAACAATCCAGTTAGACTTTAGGATGGAATTATACAGAGAGTTCTCAAACAAAGAAATGCAAATGAAAAGTAAATATTGTTTAAACGTTCAGCAATCTTGCATGTCAAGAAATACAAATTAAAGATTTTGAGATTTGAGATTTCTTCTGATGCCAGTCAAAATGGCTAGGATTTAGAAAGAAGGAGGAAGAGGAAGAAAGAAGGAGGAGGAAGAGGAAAAGGAGGAGGAGGAAGAGGAAAAGGAGGAGGAGGAGAACAAATGCTGGCCTGGATGTAGGGAATTTAGGGCTTCTAAATGAAGGATAGTTGATGTGGAATTCCTCTCTGTACACTATGAATAACATTGGTTAATGAATAAATAAACTGCTTTGGACCTATAGCAAGGCAGAATTTATCTGGGTGGGGAAAACTAAACTGAATGCTAGGAGAAAGAAGGTGGAGTCAAAGAGAAGTCATGTAGTCCCACCAGAGACAGACGCAGGAACTTTACCCGGTAAGCCACAGCCTCATGGTGATACACAGATTAATGGAGATGGGCGGTTTAGGATGTGAGACTTAGCCGATAAGAAACTACAGCTAATAGGCCAAGCACTGATTTAATTAATACAGTTTCTGTGTGATTATTTTGGGGCTGTGCACCTGGGAACAAACAAGTGGGTTCCTACAACAAATAGTCAATTTTCCTGGAGGATGGGGCCCCTGAGAGGCTGACCACAGACCAGTAGATTGTCGGATGCTCAGGCTCATCCGTATCTGACACTGAGTAGGCTCAGTGGGTTTAAATGCAGAGCATATGGATTTCGGAAGGACCGGTGGTGAGAGAAGGATTAGGAGAGAATTGTAAAAGGAAACAAAACTGGGTGGGTTTCATCAAAATGCATTATATATGCATATGAAATTCACAAATAATATAAAAGAGTCCTCAAGGCTGCTATGTGTCTCAATAGCAGCTCAAAATCAATTCTTGAGTTTTTATGTCACGGGCTCTAATTCTCGAACTGCCATTATCACTTTTATTTATCCCTAGAATGAGATTTGCTGGGCAAGTCCGTCTGCTCTTCCCCCTTACAATCCAGAGCAGGGAGAGTGCTTTCTCCATGTTTACGTGCACCTGCTGGGCAAAACAAAACTACTAGTCCAGACTCCAGAGAGCAACATGGAATTCCAGGTGAGGCCCATGAGCATGAGCAAGAGTCATGCTGAAAAAGCTGAACCACCAGAAACAACATGGGTCTAAGGACCAGTGATTCTGAGAACAAAAGTCCAGTCTTCCTATCTTTAGGAAAAGAAAGGCGAAAAGGTGGAGGATAAAGAGGAAGAAGAAGAGGAGGGGCAGACCAGGAAGAGGAGGAGAAAATCCCAAATTAACTATCCAATCTGGACAACCAAGTATTTATTCCTCCTCCAAAGACTTTTGCAAATTTTCATTACAAGAACTAGAGAGAAGTACAAATAATCCTTGCATCTGACTGAAAACAGGCTTCCTGGTTCTTAGGTTTCCACATTTAACAGCTCCTTCAGTGAAAACAATCTCTTCCGTTTGCTGTAGACAGTTTCTGACTTCGGTGGTCCATTTTAGTACACAGTCCCCCTGTAATGGCTTGTCATGATTGAACCTCCACTATACAAATCTCAAGTCCTCCCCTGCCACTAAATTAGCTGACCGCATCATTGTTTTGACTTGCATTGCATGCTTACTGCTGAACTTGAAAAGGTTGCATCTCACTTTCTGGCAACTCCGGTCACATTGCAGATCATCCTCACGCTAATTAGCAGGTGAACTTCCGGATTTCAAGTATGCTAAGCACAGAGAGACTTGGGGAAGGAAGAGAGGGAAAAGAAGATGCCATTCAGGAAGAAAAAATGGGAGTGGGGATGTATAGGCAATAAGAATTTGCATAACATTTAGTCCTCAAGCAGAATACAAACACATATAAATATTTGTCCTTCTATATGAATAAAATACTTCCAGTCCACCAACAAATAATGTGGGCTTCCTAAAGAAAAAACATCTATTTCGCATGCTCATTGCTATTGGCATACTTTGAAAACGGAGAATTCTTAAGCACTTGTCATCTTTTTCTCCTCCATGAAGCCCAGACTGATGCAGAGAAGTTTCATCAGTAGAATTCTGCCCAAGACACAATGACCCACACCTCTCTGTTTTAAGCTTTATTTTATTTTATTTTATTTTGCTTTCTCTGTTCTCCTCTGTTTTCCCTTTCTGGCCCTTTGGACAACTGCATCCTAAGTGAACCCTCAGGCTAATCCAAAGTTAAAGGAAGGGTGTTTATTTCAGAGTTAAATATGCATGACATTAAGAAAAGTGGGTGCTGGTAGGGCATGGTGCTCCTGGATGGAAGTGGGGGCTGTTGAGTGGCTTCAGTAGAGATGTGTTCATGTTTACATCTGGGGCCTCCCATAGAAAGCATGGAACAGATTTCCCTACTGGTTGGTTCTCAGCAATATCTGTAACTTGCAGGAGACACTATTCAGTGATGCCAGCCCTCCCAGTAAGAATTCTCAGCTTAGTCACTAACTGGGCTGGTTTCAGGCACTTGCCTGCAGAGCAGAACCCGGGACTCCCCCTCCTTTTTTAACTGTCCATCTGAAAAAGATAGCATGGAAAGAAATTTCCTCCAATAAGGGAAGTTTGGACACATTATGTCTTGATTTCCTTTCAAAATCATCATTAGATTTTATTTAAAATATGGCTTGCTACATTAAAAATATAAATCCATTTTTATTTTATGATTTCCTTTTTAGCATTTGTATCTCTCCTTATAACCTACAACTGTTACTCTCCACAATGGAGAATTCCTCTGATATGCTTAATGAGTTTGTGGTTAGTTTGATCTGTTCGTAAAATTAAGTATATATTGATGTTAATCTTTGTGTTTTAATCTTCTCATAACAGCTATTACAGTACACACATCCTTTTGTCACCCCTATTTACCATTTATTTTAAAGGCCTATTAATGACACTTTATGGATTCTACCTAATTTGGCGCTTCTAACTGCATCCCACATGTCCATCTTCCATATAATACCTCTCTGATGCCCTGAGTTACTTACTACTATAGTTTCAATATGGCTTCCCAAAAGGGCACATTGTAAACTTGGTTCCCATTGCAATAGTATCAGAAAGTAAGACTAAACATATTGGCAATTAGATCGCAAAAGACAAAATGACTACAGCAGTGTCATCACCAGTGAATGTTTGTTGTTCCTTATAACCCTGGGAAATGTGGTTTCCTTTTACCTATCTCCCCTTTTCTCTTTTATCCTATCTTGACCTCACATATCTCAAAGCAGAGCATATTGCACTTACTGAACGCTAGACCCTCAGTCTTTTACTTGCGGGATTCTAGAGCCATTAGTCAATGAATTTCTGTGCATTACACAGATTCACCTTGTCTATTAGAGGACCACAAAATAAACTAAGTTATCTAATTATAGGAATTAATGAATCAAGTTTGCAACCATGAATTAAAGGATAGAGAATTCTCTCTCATGTGCTGACACATAGCACAAAGTCATAACAATAAAAATAGTGCATGAAAGGGTTGAGAACAGACAAGAAGTTGAGTCTGGTGATATTCATAATCCCACATTTCTGGGAGGCTGGGGTAAAGTGATCTTTTGTGGTCTTGAGTTCACATCCATGCTGGGGAGCATAGCAACAGGGACAGAGATACAGATGAGGGAGAAACCTGGTGAGGAGGGGGACTCACAGATGAAAATTAAATAGGTAAAGGAGAATGATTTCTACATAATTGGGAGTCTGTGTTCACTGACAAACACTAGTAAAAAGATAATTTTCTATGTTTTCCTTCTGTACAGTGAATAGAAACTTTTACATATGGTCTTCCACTTGACCTACTCCAGATAATATTTATCTTTTTTATTATAGATTCATGAGCAGATCAGTCTTCATTCCATTCCAGACTCCACATGTTTTTATGTGTAATGATTAGAAAGGCTTCATTTTTTTTGAAAAGTATCTTTACAAAGGAAAAACATAGTTTGGAGGATATATCATGATGTGCTAATAAAGAGACTATTTTAGAGAAGCAGGACATGCAGGTCCCTTTGTTTCTCCTGCTTCTCAGTGCTTGTGCTAAACGTTCATGGGATTCCTTACCTAGTTCCTCTAAAAAGAATTTGAGCAAGCAGAGATAAGCAGAGGTTGGTAGTGTGGCAGGACATAGGGGTGGCTGGATTTAAGGTCAGAAAACTGATTCCTCACTATTTAGGGAGGAAATACTTTCTAAGCTTCCTTAACAGCACTGGCAGAATAAGACCTCATTGGATCACAGAGCTGCTAGGAACCACAAGGGTTGAAGAATTCAAACATCCTTCACAGCAATAAGGAAGCATAAGCCTAATGTTCCCATGATTGGTGTTACAAAATTAGCTAATTGATACAGGGCTGGGATTCAAAGTTGACTTTTCACCCTCATTTTATTAGTTAAGATGTATCAAAATGTTGGTGTAATGATGTCAAATGGTTGTCACATATTTTGAGTTTTCATAAAAAAAATAGTAATAGTTGATATCTGTCAGACACAAAGCAAACTATTGGCTCCAGAGAGCTCTGGTTTCAAAATTGTCTTATGTTCCTCTTGATGATGCCATATCTTTGCAAAGCTTGATGTTCATATGTTCTGGTGAGTAGAAGAAATTATACCGGCGTATTGAGATATCTTTGAAAGCATTTGGTTCCTATACTGGGGACTTGGTGTCCTCTAAACATGACAGCCACCAAAGTTACCCCAAGTCAGTGATGATCAAGTTCCTATCTCAAGAATTTCAAGAATGAAATTCAAAGACCAGGGAGACTACGTTTCTGAGCAAAGTTTATTGTAGGCTCATAACTGATGCTTAGGAGGGAGAAACCATGAGGAAAACCAGGAAATAGGTTATCATCTGACCTGTACTCTGGGCCTTTTTGAAGGGACTTACACAGAAATGTGGATGAAGTAAAGAGAGGGAATGAGTTGGTCAGGGACCAGCTGCCTCCTCCCAGTTTCAGCCATGTTGTCATAGTCCTGAGTACTCTTTAGGCAAAGATGCTCTACTAGAAGATAAGAAGGAAGCAGGAACTAAAACTCTTGTTCTGAAATGCCTGGCCTTCAACAAGGCCTTTCTCTTCACAGCTGTTCTGGAGTCCCTGTCCCTCTTACCTAGATCAAAACAAAAATGAAAGAAGTGGAGGGTAAAAGCTGTGAGAGATTCTATTGTGCACTTGCAGTCCTTTGGAAATCATTGAGTTTTTGACCTCAAGTACGTTATGAAAGAAATTCTAAGACAGAAAGAACACAAAAAGAAAAGAAAAGAAAAGAAAAGAAAGAAGAAAGGAAGGAATGGAGAAGGGGAGTAAAGGAAAAAGGGAGGGAAGGAAAAGGAAGGAAGGAAGGTGGGAGGGAGGGAAGGAAGGAAGGGAAGAAAGGAGGGAAGGAAAAAGCTCTGGCTCAATGAATTCTTACAGGAGCCTTAAAGGATGAACCACTGCCTAATGAAATGCAACTCTAACTCTTGGTAGATATGACATTCTATTTTGCTCCAAAGATGAGAATATTATATATTGATTTCTCTTCCCTTACAAGTTAATCTAGATGGACCAGTTAATCACCTGGCCAAGAGACTACCCCTCAACAAAGCTGCCATCCTAAGCAAATGGAATAACTGTTTCCATAATGAGATAATGTGCAGAATTGTTCCTTTCTTAAGCCACCACACATGGCGTGGTCACATGCAGAGTCTCCATTCTGTAACACTGAAGCCCTTGTTTACTTTCTGAGTCCTAACCCAGAACCTGTAACTTTCCCTTTTTCTCTATTACATTCTTGAGCTGCATCTCCCAAGACTTTGGGCTTTATCATTCTTTTCCTAAAGCCCCTGCTACTCCACTTGTTCATCATGTGACTGTTTGTCAGCCATGTGGCTGTTTGTCTGTCATACGGCTACTTACAAGAGGATGTCTTCTTCTCTTCTAAGATTTTAAGGTTTGCTCTCCTTATTGTTTTTTTCTTTAATGGGAATAAAAATGTCCTCAAGTTTCCTTGTGGGTCCATTTTAAAATAATTTTTTATGAATGAAGCAAAAACCCAACCTCAGTCTCCTTATTAACAATAGAGTAAGTGTCTCCATAATTGCAGGAACATCTCTTCTGTGATGAGACTTGACATGGAAGACTTTGAAGATACTCACACAAACTTTAACAAAGCCCTTTTTATTCACCTATTTTATACTCTGTACATTTCTATCATTATTCTCTTGAGAAGCAGGCTGAGACCACGAGAGATGGGAGGAGTCTATCAGTGTGATAGAGAGCAACTAAACTGGGACCAGGAGGTAAAAAGAAAAAGAAACACTTTCATCAAAAATGTATGGTCAGTTTGTTCCTAATAATGAGCATGTCACAAACACAGCATCAAGCACTACCAAAGGGATCATTAAAAATAATTTATAGTTATTCATGGAGAAATCGTCTTAGCTTAGACCTAAACTTGACATTAGTTGAAGTTTCAAAGTCGCTTTGATTTTTAGCGATACCTGAGATTCAAGCCTTTCTGTTTCCAGCTTGAAATGTCATTCATTCCTTTGTCTGGTAATGCCACACGCTACTTCTCCTAAACTTGAAATGTAGCACCATTTGCTTCTCCTTCCACTTTATTCTTAACAATCATTTTGGGCAATAAACACGGTTCATCTTAGCCAAATGGACTCCCATTTCTGCTCTACCCTTTTCATGAATTATTGAAGCCAAGGAGACAGGAGAACTTTGGGAAAAGATATAGGTAGTTACAGGGACAGTGTTATCATCATAGAAGTAACATTTGAGACATCAAAATGTTGAATAAAGAACCCTAGAAGCTATGCTCGTTGGCACAAAAATTGGCTCCTTGTCAAAAGAGACAGGACACCAGTCACCCATGAAGAATAACAATCACAAGAGAATGAAGCTAGGTAAGAAGATGAGGTTAGACTATTGTGTGTCATACTGTGCTAATGTATTATGTTACTTGAGGAAGAAAGCAAAGATGTAGAAATCATTTCTTATATTTAAAAACATATTCTATTGAATATAAAATTGATTCATTGAGTTATCTAAGATTAATCTAGAAGAGATATCCCCTAAAAGGTAAAGTTTATATGTTGACTAACCAAGGAAAGCTAAAAGGGTACTTTATTGATGGAGGCTTCTCATTCATTTCCTGGCCACTCAGACCCGAAATAATCACACAAAAGCTGCATTTATTAAATCACTGCTTGGCCCATTAGCACATGCATATTTCTAGCTAACTTTAACATCTGAAATGAACACATTTCTATTATTCTGGATTTTATCACTAGGTTGTGGCCTACCTGGTAAGGTTCCATCCAGTGTCTGGCATCTGTCTCCTGCCGCAGTTACATGGCTTCTCCCTGCCTCTGCCTCCTCTCTCCTCCTCTATCTGCTTGGAATTCCCATCTTGCCCTATTCTGTTCTGCAATAGGCCCAGAGCAGATTCTTTATTAACCAATGGTCTTCACAGCATACAGGGGGGGAATCCTACATCAGTAATTAAAGGTTTCTTCTCTTTCTACATCATTTTTCCATGTAAGAAAACATTTACTTGAGATTTAGCATGGAATCATTCTCATAAAATTTGTATAAATGCAAATTTACACTGAGTCATAACATGGATAGCAAAAGACAAAATAAAGACAAAGAAACAAATTGGTGCCTATATTTAGACGGACACAATTGTGTCATATATTGAAAGACATTTACAAAATAATTGTCTCATGGCAACAGAAAATAAAACCATCTTTGGAGTTCTTCTATAAGTTGGTTTCTTCACGTCCCCTGCTGTCTTCCAGTGTCCTCTTTAACCATGCTGACAATCATTTTGGCACACCCCTGGGAAGCTCACTGTAAGTGCTCTGTTGACTGCTATGCCTTGCATGTCCCTACCCCTACCCAGAGTTTTAAAAGTTTTATGCCCAGTATCAAGACACCTGTCACAGCCAATATAATTTTGATGATCGCCATTGGCACCACTTTTATAAGTACTATGTCCTTGATCCTCGTGGTTAAATCTTGGTTCCAGTTTGGGTCCTGATCTCCTCTATGACCCCTCCTGTCACCTTCCAGCAGATACAGCATCTCTTGCTCCTTTCTGTGATTGTTCTCCTGCCTGTGTAGCCCTTGGGTTGTGCAACTTGAATCTGCACTTCCCCAAAACTGGGTAATGCTGTCTGCTTTCTACCCATCTCTTCCATCACTTTTTATCTGTGCAAGTTATAAAACAGAATTCTCTTCTGTCATCTGTGCGAGTATCCACTGGAAACTCAATGTTTTCAACCTTTCCAAGGCTCCAAAATATCCTTGAATTTGTTTTTCAGAACTGTCTGGATTCAATACACCCACTAAAACCTTTTTATGAGGTTCATTCCCTTTTAAAGCCTCAAGGATTTTGGAGGTATCAATTAACTTGTGATACAGCTTCTGTTTATTCGTTTCCAAAATCTTTATCATCAGTAGCAGTATCTCTGGGAAGCTCTATGCACATCCTCTTAGTCTCCCAAAGGCTAGATATGCTTGAATCGTGCAGGCTACAACTTCCCCAAATCAAGACAAACATTCAGGCAAATCTTTATCACTCATGCTCCAGATCAAGCTGCCAGTAAACATGTTCCTGTCATTCTTCTGTGACTTGCTCATGTTGATCTTGGTTGAATCCCCCTCTCTGCAAATTTCTCTGTGTTGCTGTACACATTCAGTTCTTCCACGGAGGTGGATCTATCAGCAATGAAGTGCTTGTACACATTGTGGGTTCTGGCTGTGGTGGCATCAGCCACTGTTGTATGGCAGCTGGATTTTAAATGGTCCTGCATGCCTTTAAGACTTTTCAGTTGAGCTCTTTTGAAGCTATTTGCAAAGTAATACATTCTGATGATGATCCACACTACAAAAACTTACCATGCCTCTCTATGTTTCTCAAATTATCTTCTCTTTTCCACTGAAAGCAACACAATGTAGGCAGAGTTCTGTGGAGGCGGGGTGTTAACACTCAGTAAGATCCCATGGACCTCACCTTCAGATGTAGCAAGCTGACTGTTTCTAGATCACACACATTCTTTTCTTTTTGGCTCAAATATTATTCTGGTTTGTTTTGATTTTATTTAGCTTCTACCAAAGGCTAACAGTTCAGCTATCTCAAACAAAAAAATACTGTATTTCCAAATTTTCATAAGTTATCCAAAGACTTCTCCTCTGTGAACCAATATTCCAGAGCAGCAATGCTCAGCAACCCGAGGTACATCAGTCTGTTTGAAAGGGTCCAACCTGTCTGCTGTCCTCTTGACGTCTCTGAACTGTCTCCTATGCCCAAATTGCAAGCTTCTGGCAGAGCAATGTGGCCCGTACAGAGATGAAGAAAGTCTTGAAAGGACCATGACGAAAAGCATCAGAGACTTACTGCTCATCCTTTGATGGCAGGCAGATTAAAGGACGTGGAGGAAGAAAGCTTTTGCATTTTTGGTTGTTTGCCCTCATTCTCATTGGCAAGTTCATCTATGCTGTTGCTGAGGCATCCCTTTGTGTGTATCTCACATCTCTGTCTATCTCTCCAGAATTCTAATGCAAAATGAAAACTGTCAGGTCTCTAGGAATCCTCTGGGACTCCAGCATCGGACTGAGACTGCTGAGACATCCAGTCTTGTGAATTGGACAGCTAACAGATTACTCACCTTTCCACTGGAAGACAACTATTGGACTACCCAGACCACAGCCTATAAGCCACTATAAAAAATTCCCATGTATATACATACATATATATGTGTGTGTATGTGTATGTTATATGTGCACATATTATATATAATATATACTGAAGCAACTCTAATAAATCCCATGTATACTTGTATGTGTGTATATATACATATATATGTGTGTGTATACACATGGGATTTATTAGAGTGAATATGAATATATATATAATATATACATATATCATCCCATCATCCATCAGTTCTTTTTCTTCAGCAAATCATGGCTAATAATTCCCACCATGATTGACTGATACACCTCAAAACATCAGCCTTAATAATACTTCCTCTCAAAAAGCAAACAAACAGCATGAAGAAATGGCTCTGGCAGATCATATTTCAACACAGATCTCGCTTGTGACTTACGGATCACTGACACTGCTCAGTGTGGCCTAAAAGTCTTCATAGGAAAATACTTTAATCATCAGGGCTATTTTTATCTTTGTGTAGCATTTGAAAGATCTGCCCAACTGCACTTTTCTATACAGTTATGGAAACACCATGCACCATACTTCATAAATGACAAAAAGAAATGCAATGCCTTGTTCCTTAATGTTCTCGTAAAAAGCAGAAGAGGGGAATTAGCCAAGAGCCCTAGTGAGTCAGAAGACAGAGACAATGTGGGTAGTTAGAGTCCTCTCCCAGCAGGACGCCATCACCTGGAGACCCTAGTCAGCTGGGGAAGCACTCACGACATCAGTTACAAATGTGCCGTGGATGACTATCCCTCTGCTGTATTAATTTGTCAGTCATCTTGTACATTAGGAGAAGACGACAATATTAACCCTTACCCGCTGTCATCTCCTTCATTCTAAATCGATTTTAATGCTCACAGCCCTTGCTGTCTGATTGGTAACTGCTCTTGGAATCCCTCCTGCTTCAGGAATTTCTCTCTAATATGCATCTCTCAGGTCCTTCAGCCTTATTCCTCAGAGTCCACAGAGCATGATCCCAGTATTACAGACAAGCGTTAAACGTAGAAAGTCACCTGGGACTGAAGAGAACACAATTGTGACACAGGGACACACGGGCCTCTTTCGCTCATATCCTGTTACACAATCACACAATCACACACCCCTTTTTCTGTATTGCAGGTACCCATCTGTCATCCAAGAGCATTTAGCATGACAGCTACCCTTAAGACTAAGATGTAAGGTTCCATATGACCAGCTCATATCAGTCTCCAGAGCTCCTCTTCGGGAGGAGCCAGCGATGCTGGCCAATTGCCAGCACACTTTCCTTTCTGACAAATCTCTGGATTTGCCAGCTCGGCACTCACACTTCCGGTAGAGGGGATCTGTTTACGTAAACCCTTAGTAAACCACCATTGGGGAACTTGCACCTTACCCTGGGTCCCTCTACTATATAACAAGATCATTTAGACGGGATAACACACACTCCTGAGCGCTCAAGAGGCTTCTATGAGCGGGTTTTTATTTTTATAACCAATGCTCATCTTCATGTCTTTTCAGTTCTTAAGGCTGAACGGATTTATACTCTGCCTCTTGAGTCAAATGCCCCTCACTCCTGTGGGCAACTCTCAGGAGCCCTCCTATAAGCCCCTCCTACAAAGACTCTGCTTCTAGATGGAGACAATTTAAAGGCTAATTTTGTCATATGGTATTAGAAAGTCTGGGTGTGGAATCCAGGAGTTCCAACCTCAGGGAGTGATAACTCAGAGGTGCTACACTTGCAGGCCCAAGGCTATGGATGGCCTTTTCCACGGTTGTCCCTCTCTTGGTTCATGCACAGGGGACATCAAGGGATGCTCCGAGTTTGACATAGGAAGGGGCGTTAAGTGCCACCTTTTCTATTTTATGATGGGCAAGTCAGAGTCCAAGACCACTCCTGCTTCTTCACCACTGGGGTTTGTTAGGAAATAGGACCAGTTTGACACACCGACACTGAAGAAAAGCTGGAAGATGTTTTTCTGCCATCTGGCTTCACCAGAATACCAACTGTGGGATGGAGAAAAGCGGCCCCCAGAGCGAAGCAGCAATCTTACTAAGTTACATCTGTATCTGTTTGGTCAGGAGGAGGGAAAGGGGTCTAATGTTCCTTGTGTGCAGGATTTTTTGTTTTGAGAGATAAACCTGATTCACCTGAAAAGGGACACAAGGATTCACAGATCCTAACCATAATTGTGGTTCAACCTTAAAAGCCTTTAAAATGTACCCCCAGGGAGGGGAAGGAGTTCGTTCAACAGTAGAGAACAAGTCTTCATCCAAAGAAAAGAAACTTACAAAGTTTCTGTCCAGCCTACCCTCTCCAGGAGAATCAAAACCATAGATTCCTGTTAGTGACTGAGGCCTGATAGACGACCCAAATGAATCCATGTGCCCTTTGCTGTTTAAGACAAGGCGGACTAAAACTGATCAAGCTAAATTCTCGGAAGACCCTAAGAAATCCATAGATGTTTCCATGGATTAGCCAAATCCTATGCTTTGGATTGGAAAAATTCTACGCAAATTCCTAAACAGTCCTTAACAACAACAGGAAAGACTGCTGTCTTGGAGGCTGGAGAATCATATGGGGATAAAATACAAGACAAAAAGTAAGATAAACCGAGTGGGAATTTACTAACAGGAGAGGGAGGATAACTTTACACTGCTGCTGGCCAGGTAGTCCTCAGGAGCCACCCCAAATGGAATTATAATTGCCCTTTGGGAGAAATAGACAAAAGCACTTCTTACTGTACATTAGAAGAGCTAAAAGGACCAACACTGAATCCTCAAAGTATTCCATACTGTCTCAAAAAATTTGGAGAGCAGGGGAACCTCTACAGCCTTCCTAGAGAGACTCGAGAGGGCCTGATCAACAATACCGCTGATGTTAGCCTAAAAGGAAGGAACCACTCTTTAGCTTTACCTGGTGCTGCCTATTTCCCGGCAGGGTCAGTGTGTCACAGTGAATACCTTTCTTAATGCACAGGTCCTTAAAACTTTCCACTTTCCTCCCTCAGGTCTTTCCTAAGAAAGGTTCCTTTCTAAAGCAAACATTCTCTCCCATAAGCAATCATCTGACCATGCTCCTCTCCATATTTCCCCGAGCCCTTCTGTAGAGGCACCATAACAGCTAGGTCCACCTTGGACAGTCTCTTCATGCCTACTAACTTTCCTACACTTGATCGCCAATGGAATATTGGCAACCTCTCCAAAGTCTTATAATCCATTCAGTCCTTCACCACGCAGGCCATCTCAACAACAGAGCCTTAACTTGCTGGCCAGCAAGATCCTTCTGAATTAGAGTAGGCTTAGTGGTACCTGTGCTCTTATCAAAGTGATTAGCTGCTTTATGGGGTCAATAGAGAAAGATATACAAACACGGAATTAAGAATAGCATAAAAAAGCTAAAAGTCATGCATAATTGAGTGGCTTGGGGCTCCTGACTGGGTCAGATCCTGGGTGGGAAGATATACTACATTTGGTCCTTTCTATCATCATCGTATCTGCCCTAATTTTGCTGATTTTAATATGTATCATTAGTCCTTGCTTGTTTAATCTTCAAGTTTGCTTTGAATCCTCCAGACTAGAATACCTCCTACTCTACACTGTCTTAACTAGGCAACCTGAAATGGGTCTTCCTCCTGAAGTGTACCGTGGGACATCAGACAGACCTCTTCGGAGGGACCCTTACTATCAGTCAGTCTTCAGCAACCCTCTCAGCTGGAAGGGGCTCATGTGTCATAACTCTCATCCGTTCATCCACTGCTTAACTCCCTCTGAAGAGGATTGAGGTAGAAGACAGGTAGAATTGAGATGGTTTAGAACCAATGCCAGCAAGATCTCAGCCATCTACAGACCCTGATCATCCGGGCAAACACTCATGGTATCAGTTGCAGATATTCTGTGGACCAATGCCCGTCTGCTTGATGACTTCTACACAGTTATATGAGTTTCTTATGGAACTCCTGGAGCCAGAAAGAAATGAGACACCTTATGTGCCAGGAGAAGATGAACTGTCCTATTAGTTCTTACCTAACTGCTGCTGTCTTTGTAGTCATTTAATTTGTAAATTAATTAATTTGTAATCATTTAAAAGCATACCTCCCCACTGTTTGGATGCTAACCTCTTCTCAAACCCTCATTCTATTCACTTTCTTTCTAACAAATGTGCGGGTTGAGTTCTCTCTCTCTCTCTCTCTCTCTCTCTCTCTCTCTCTCTCCCTCTCTCAAGTTCAAAGACTTCATTTCACCCCTTGCAGGGCACAACCCAGGGGGTCAAGGATCATGGTCAAGGCAGCAGCAGATTCTACGCTCATAGTCTCTACCACAGCTGCTTTCGCTGACTTTCACAAGTTCCTGAAACTTCGAGTTTCAAATGCAAATATTATTTTCCCCAGTCTTTACAAGATTAATTCCATTCATCATTTTGAAAAATGTTTTTCTCGAACTAAAACCTTTATGACTTGGGCCCAACCCAAATGTGAATTAAACTAATAGGGAAAGAAAATGGACTGTGAGGCAAGGTCTACTTTATGGGCCTGTCAGAAGCACACAGAGATGCTGTTAACAGCCCTTGCGAGCCACAGGGCCTCCTGGCCTGGTACAAAGCAGCCCTCATCGGGCAAAGCCTTATAGAGCAGAGCGGGGCCGGGAAAAGTAGAGACATAAATGACCGGAGACTTGAGTGCTTCCAGGGTGCTGAGTCAGCTGAATCACAGCCTCCCACCGAGCTCAATGGATCTTTTCTCCTTTGCCTGGAGTGTTGGCTGGAGGCTGCTTGGCAGGGCTGTGGGGAAGACAATTTTTAGTTCATCGATTCATTTGAACTGGGCAGTTTGCCGCAGTACTTAGGCACTCAGACAAACATGCTCTTAATCACTAGCAAGGCCAGTAAAGTAGGGAGGCCCGGCGGCTCCATCAGCACCCTGGGTCTGGTCACAGGAGAAGAATGGTCCAGACAGCTCAGGGTAGCAGTCTCACAGAACTACAAAGATCCGTGTCTTGAGGGTTTTTTCCCCCCAAAGCCTAAATAATTCCAGGATTTGAGGGCTAGGAAAATTAAAACTCAATAGAATTAATAGAATTATACTCTTTCCTCTGCCCTCGAGCAAACCAGGAGCATTTAAGAGCAGTTATGGGGGCCTTCATTCACATCATCCATTCTACTTATTTTTCCTAGCTGCTTATCTTAGAGTGTACCTCAGGTTAGGAGCAGGCCCCTGTCCTGACCCTCCTCCAAATCTTGCTCATTTATCCTTACGATATCAGTATAGCATAAATGCCTTTTTATTTATTTATCTCCACAATAAAACTGAGTTCTTCAGCCTGATGATTTCTATTAATTATTAATCTGGCATAGTAGCTCAATACAAAACATCGTGGAATGCTTAAATACTTAGAGGGAAAAGAGAGTGGGGGAAAAGGAAGGAAGGGAAGCAAGGAAAAAGATGGGAGGGTGGAAGGCATGGGGAATGGGCAATGAGGACCAAAGAGGTCAGAGGACAAGGAGAGAGAATAATAATGGGTCACTCAGATGGACATAGAAACCCTAAGAGTACACCCAAATTGATGAGCCCCAAAGCTGTCCTAACAGAAGAATTATGTGTCAAAACAACCAACACAGTTGGTGAATCTGAATACTTAGATATAATTGGGTGAGAAACAAAACTCTCTCTCTCTTGTTGCCTATTCTTAATTCTATATGAAATTCTTTTAATAATCAATTCCAGTTTTGCTTAATAAAAATATAGGGAATAAAAACACCACAAATGGCACTACTTATAGCATCTTGTGTGCAAGTGTTCTGAAAGTCTCGATGTCCTATGAATGAACTGAACTAGTGACGTCCCCATCACCGCTGTGAAAGAACTAGCGCCCCCTCAACACCTCATGCCTCATTCTCATGCTCTGAACTTGAGGCCAGATGACTAAACCGGAGGGAGTCTGAGCCATGTTCATTAATAAGATTTTTGCATGACAGTAAAATTTCTTCATACCCAAAGGAAGTTAGAACATGGTCAGTTTAAAATATCCCAGTAATAATTACAGGGATTAATTGCCTTAAATTTACATGTTTTGGAAATCATTGCAAATCCTCCACATACACTCAGGTTATATTTTTATGAGAATTTCGGAATGACAAACTGTGTAGGTCAACTGCAGTTCAAAGAGGGTCAAAGTGGCAATCGCTGAGGTTCAGTTCCTTACACTAGTTTGTAGAGTTGGTAAGGATCTAGCATCGAGAACATTCTGAGCATAGAATGAATATTCAAAAATGCTGCAAAGTATCTATGAAGCAAGGAAACCAAACTTCATACATCTTCCAGAAGACTCCCTGACCAAAGAGTACAACAAAAAACTAACATGTCACTTAAATATTCTTTATTATCCAGAAATAAAATTCTCTTCCATTAGTCTTTCACCTAAGAATCCAATTTATTTATTACACAGCAGGGTAATAATTAGTGCACATTCCCTGGATTCTATAATACTAGGATTGACAATTTGTATAAAACACTTAGCAAAGGCAATGTCAGGTACACACAGAGTATTTAGGAGCAATTGACATTTATTCTTATTTATTTTTTCAGGCTTTGTTTTTTTTCTGAACTATTTCCAAGCTTACATATATCTTTGCTTCAGATTCTATTCCTGTTTCAGAGGTAAGTTTGCTACCATGATTATCTGAGTCTTTCGTGCTGGAATAGGAACTGTTGGAATTACTCTTAATCTCAGCATCAGAGAGACTTGGGAATGTGATAGAATGACAGTCTCTGAATCAACAGCAATGCCTTCAAAGAAAACTAGAGATTTTCTTCCAAGACATGGAAAGAGACTGTATGGCCACTTGCTGTCTCAACAAGAAGACTGTGTAGTAGTGCACAACAGACTAAAAGTGCAGCTAGAATTTTCTTAAAACTTTTACAATGACAAGTAGGCTCATTGCTTAGGAAAATACAATTCAGAAAATAAATACACAAACTGTTGTGTTAATTATGAAAACACTTTTAAGTGAGAAAATTGTAGAATATGGGCAATATCATTTACCAGAATATAGAAACGATGTAAATTCAAACTTATATATGAATATAATCTATTCCATTTTCATTTTTATCTTTATATAAGTGTTTTAATACTATGATATATTATTTCAACTACACAGGAATATGTATTATGAATAAAAGTATATGTACTTAGGCCCCAGGTTCTTAATTTTTATTACAAAGATATTTAACCAAAAAGATTTGAAGTCAATGGTTTATGTTAGTCTTAAGATTAGAAAATGTTTAAAGAAAGAAGTACGTAACTGTATTCATTGCTATCCATAAAAATAAAACTTCTCACCATAAATAAAATAACACTCTCATTTCATTCTTTTACAACATTAATTTGAAGCTTGATAAAAACTCGATTCTTTCCCTAAATCTCTATTCTCTGCCTTTCCTATTGTCATTGTGAAGAGAACGGGTGGAAGAGACAACCAGCATGAAAAGGAAACGTTCCTAAGGAGAGATGGAAACTTAAAGCACAAATACAAAGGAGACCTCGAAATCCTTTAGAGCAGGAGCCACGTGTTAACCAACACTTCACAAGTCCGGGAACAAAGAGAAGGAAACATCAAGTGCCAAAAGGCAGGCTACAGTGCCCACTGCCAGCCATGTTTCAGCTCTCACTTTTAAGACTGAGACGGGACAGCAGTCCTTGTCACCGGAAGAGAAAAGAAAAGAGAAAAACGGAAGCGGAAATAAGCTGGGAAAGGAGATGTCTTCTTCATGCTTCTTGGGGCAGCTAATCTGACCCAGAAATTGATGGGTTCTGGAGACTCCTTCTTCCTCTTTTATTCTCATCAGAGAAACAGCAACGGAAGGAATTACGAGACAGTAGGAAACGAAGCCCCACAGACCTCTCTCTACCGAGGTTCTAGAGAGGGCAGAACCTGGCAACAATACGATGAAGAAAGATGCTCCCCTCCTCCCCTCCATTCCAAATGAAACCCTGAAAAACATATGCTTTCCCAAGGGAAAGACCAACGTCAGATTTCCTGAGCATTTATGACTCAAGTTTTAGAGCAGAAATTACTCTGATTATTCACAAAAACATGTCATTTGCCTCTGGGCAACAGGAAAACTGTGTTTTTCAGCTTCGTGAATCTAAATGGGGCTATGGGATTGATTCTGACAAACGCAGTGTTGGCAGAAGCTATGTCAGCATTTGCGCGCCCTAAAGTATACTACAGGCTCATCCACGCTTCCTGTGTTTTGCCATTATCTGAGTGGGCTCAGAAAGTTGAACAAGAGACCTTGGAGAATATAAAAGGAACTGAGTTACTGCTTACCCGTCTGAGGATGGCCATGTTTTGCATACTCTCCAGCTGAACTAAGTTGGTCAGAAGTGAGAGAGCTTTAAAGCTATGGTTGCTTGTAGCAGCTTGGTAGGTATAAACTCCTTGGAAGTGTGACTTGAGAAACTTGCACTTAGCCGCTTAGCAGAACAAAGCAAAGATGTCTATACATACAGAAGCCGGTAAGAAGAAGTCAGGGGCCTACTGATGAACCCCCATGAGACATTGTCCTGTAATTTATAAATCATAAAACCAGTGTCAACACAAGGTCCTAACTATTCCCAGGGGCCTTTTGAAATTTCTTTATCACATCCTTCATTTTTAATAATTATGTAGATATGATTGCTTATGACAGTTCCTTTCATATCATGCCCCAAGTAATCTGAAACCTATGTCACCTCATAGTCTATAATTCTCAGAAGGCAAATGGGAAGATGACGGAGGCAGGACAGACATGGCGCCAGTTGTTTCCAGAGTTTAAAAAGCAGAAACTCCTCAACTAGAAAAACTGACAGAAGGGCTGGCGATGGGCATTGTATTCACTGATCAAAGGATGGCTTTGAACTATGGAACTCAACTGACGATATTATCTAGTTCACTCACATGCAGAAAAACGTTAATGTGGTTCATCTGTATGCTCTATTTTGACATTTCTAGGGCTGGGTAGATGTTACCAGGTGGTCAAGAAGTACTCACAAGCAACTATTCTCCAGTGCTAGTAGTGAAACCAGATTCTAACACTAAAATCGCCATGCTGTGCCAATTACTGTACACGCTGCAGGGACAAAATGCCAGGCAAAAGCATCTTAAGTAATAAAGGAATGTACTTTGTCTCACAATGGGAGACATGGTGGCAGGAGCTTGCGGTGGTTGGCCATATTGTATTGATAGTCAGGAAGCAGAGAGAGATGAATGCTAGCTCTCAGCTCACTTCATCTTTTTGACTCAGTCTGGGGCTAAAACCCATGGAAGGATGCCACCCACAGATACAATGGTGCACTACTTCCCAGTGAATCAATTCTAAACATTCCCTCCCATTTATGCTTAGTGACTTGTCTCCTACGGGATTCTAGGTCCTCTCAAAGCAAGAATTAATAATGACCTTCAGACAAGGTCGTTCCGGCCTCACTGGCTCTACTCTCCTTTCTTTTGCCCACTTGATACTATAATTCATGTCTGTAATACTACCTCACTTGTTTTTCCCAGTTTCCACAAGTTAAGAACTGTTTTGAAAGTTTTGCAATGTATAGCTGTATTTAAGTGATTTGTAGATTTGGGTCTGGAAAGATGACTCAGTGTAACGTTAATAACAGTGGCTGCTCTGGCAGAGGCCCTGGGTGAGTTCCCAGAATTCATGCCAGCTGTCTCACAACTGCCTCTAATGACAACTCCAAGAGGTATAGTGTTTTCTGACCTCCCTGAGCACCCGTACACATCTGGTGCACATAAACTCACGGAGGCATTTTTGGACTATGCGGACACATAAAAAAATAAGTGAATACATCTTTTTAAAATACTAAAGTTGTAGAACTAAATATATAATCAGTACATATCTATTTATTCATGAATTATTTAATTGCTTACTGGAAATAAGAGCAGCTTTCTTTAAAAAAAAACATAGTGTGACAGCACTGATAGCTATGACTAAATCCCAATGGCTCAATGCCCTAGCTTTTTTGGTCCTCCACCCCCTCAAATAGGTCTTGGAATCACTAAAGAGGCATATGTATATCAACAATCAGTCTGCCTATCAGGCTCATTCACAGCTTGAGGTTCCATTAGCCTCCTCTAGCTGTATTAAACTCCAGTGCCTTGCACTTCCTTGGGATATAGTAATGTGTGTCACTTGGTCATTCTTCTTGCTTTGGAATGGAGCTGTTGCCCTTTCATGCCAAAAGTTCAAGTGAATACTACTCTTACACAATATAGCCCTTCTAGTGTCTGTTCTAGACAGTGTCTGGGAGTGAAGGCTGGTAAGGAGTAGATAAGAAGAGATATGAGATATGAGAACCAAGGTGAACAGAACCCAAAAATACGTGACTTCTGAGGCAGGCTGAGGAACGACCTTGAATGAAGCTATGGTGCTAAGGCATGAAGTTCCACTATGCACAGTGGTGGCTGCAGAGGCAGAGAGAGAGCTGAAGTAGTCCTATGAGGGGAGGAGGTAGTCAGGCACAGAGAGCCATACCAGAATGCAGAAGTGTGGCCTGACGGCATTGTATTGACTCTTAGACAGTGATTGTCATTTCAGACCCTAGAGGACTCTTTGAGAAAGACTAGGCACAGAAATACCGTACTGAAGACCAGTCCCTCAAGCAGTCCCTACTATGGCTTAGTCTTCTCCTTAGCATTGTAATAGCTACACTGCAAGAAGAAGGATGGTGTAAGTTTAAAAAATGAAAACGAAAGAACAAAGGAAAACTCAACTAAGAAACTCACTTTAAATGCACAAGATCAAGTACAGAAACAAAAATAACAGGAAATAAAACAAGTCAAAATGTCTCCCCCCAAAATTATGAATTCCAAAGCAATGGCTCCAAATAAGAATGACTTAGAAAAGCTTCTAGACAAAAAATTAAAAAGAACAAATATAAATAAGATCAGACAACTCAAAGAAGTTGTAAGTATACTCCAAGAGTATAAAACCAATTAACTGAGTGTAATATGGAATTCAAGATAAAAAAGCAGAATTCAATAAAGAGAATCCTGAAGAAAAGTTAAGCTGAAATGATGCTTGGAAGGAAAAATTAGTTAAGCCAAATAAAAAGCTCAATGGAAAGCCTTGCCAGAAGGATGGATCATAGGGAAAACACAATGTGAGTGTTTAAAGGCAAGATAAATTAATTGTATGATTCAATAAAACTCAATGACAATTTCTTAAAATACATAAATGAAATATGGGAGAACTTTGAGACACTGTGAAGATATCAGACATCATGCCAAAGGCATAGAAAACGTTTTCAATGAAAACAGTACCTAGATATAGAGAGATGCCCAAGAGGCCTATTGAACACTAAATAGGTAGAGCCCAAAAAGAAACTTTCTACAACATATTATACATACAATAAGAAAAAAAACATTCAGTAAGGAAGGCATAATGAAAGCTACAAGAAAGGATGACTGAGTCACACATAAGAACAGACATCAGAAAATCAACTAATATCCAATAGATAAAAACTTTAAAGACAGAAGGGTTAGGAAGACATATTACAGGTACTGAAATATCACAGCTGTCAATTCAGACTATTATACTCTACAAAACTATTACAATGGAGAAGAAATGAGAAGGAAAAAAGTTTCATGATAAAAACAGATGAAAGAAAATGTTCACTAAGCCAGATTTAGAGAGGATGATGGAATGAATATTGTATAATTGGATTTGAAGCCTACTCCACAGGAGGAAACAGTTGTGTGAACCTGGTCAAAAACATGTGGCTGGGGAAGACAAAGGCCCCCTCAAGGGGACCTTTCTACTAATGTTTATTTAACTGTTACAGCATTGAAATGACTTCTAAATATCTATGCTTATACACATAGACAAATGTTACCTTGTTGGAAGAAGCTTCTTTTTTACAATAGATACTATCGGATGCAGAAACTCACAACTGCTCAGGATACTGGGAATGAGTGATGGTTGAGTACCCAATCTTTAACAGTTTAGACATGTTTAATATGTCCTCTCAGGCTCAAGGAACATTATAGAAGAGAGAGCATAAAGAATATAAGGGACCAAAGGTTGGAAAAGGGCACCTCTAAATGCCATCTTCTGAGTATGGCATGGCCACTGTAATCTTGAATTCACAGAATCTCTTCTACCTACAATGGGCCTGCCTAGTAGTGGCCCTGTCCACAATCAGTTTAGATGGATGGAAAACTCACAAGGCTCTCTACCCTTCCCCTCTGAAACAGACTACTGATAGGTTCTGAGAGAGGGTAGTCTTATCTTCTGCTCTGTAGCCATCAGTGTGCTTCCCAGGCTCCAATAGATGGTTTCAACTACATGGTCACACAAATAACACCAAATAGTTTAAGAGGGCAATAAAAGCAAAGATCTCATGGCTATGGGAAAGGGAAGGAGGGAAGGGCTGAGAGGACTAGGATTGAAATCTAACTGAATACATTTTATATATGGATTAAATATCAAAGAGCAAATTTAATCAATTTAAAGACATGAACCCCAAAGTGCAATGAATACTGACAATTTTGAAATATTCTGTTAATCATTTTCAACCACAATTATTCTGATATGCTGCAAATCCTCCGAAGGAACTCCTCTACACATTTGCTCATCTTTACCTGTTTTCCTTCACCTCCTCCTCCTTCTCCGTCTTTCACACCCTATCCAGGCTTTAGCAACTACTCTTCTGTCCTCAACGTACAGAAAACCAACATTTTCATTTCCACCTGTAAGCTGGGCACTGACTGTCATGTCCTAGGATGCTATGTAATACGACTATCAGAGTCATTTCTCCTCCTGAGCAGCATTGCCTAGAGTGGAGCCATGCCTTTCCAGACAACTTGTGGTACCTGTGAAGAGGACATTAGATCAAGACACCTAAATGTATCAGGCCTGTTTCTAATTCTTAATGGGGTAAGCTACTCCCTCTGGATTGAAATGCTCCCTACTGGAAAGAGGGAGCAGGTTCATAAGACCGGAGAACTCAAAAAAGAAAAGTAAAGAAAAAATAAATGAACTTACAGTATCCAGAAACTGGAAAAATCTTCAAGGTCCCTCCTTGAAGTTAATGTAAGCAGTAGCAATTGGTAGGGAATGGTGCTTCTTCAGCTCCTGCAAGCTTGCCTAGGAGCACTAGGAATGCAGCTTCATCCCCCATGCTATGATGGGCTTTCTGGTAACTCAGCTGTCTTTGAGTCATCCATGCTTCTGTAAGCAATCGCTCCCTCATATTTGTGTAAGCAACCCCAGTAAATTCACGGGCTCTCTAAGCTGAGCTGAGGTGAGATTGCTCGTCTGGCCTGTTGTTGGCGCTCTCTTCTAGTTACTTTTCTGTTGCTGGGGGAGAATGCTATGGCTGCCTTATAGAAAGGAGAGTTCATTTGGGTTTATAGAAGGTGGAGAGCCTAAATAATTTGGGCTTATGGTTCCAGAAAGAGGGAAGCTAGCAGAGGAAGGGTAGTAAGTTGCTACAGGAGGAAGCTGGAGAGATTGTAGTCTCAACTATAAACACAAAGAAGGACCAGCAAATTAGAAGTGGGACCAGACTAGGAGCTCTAAAAGTCTGCTCCCAGTAGCATTATTTCTTCTAACAAGGCGACACCATCTTCCCACACAGTACCACCCTTTGGGGAAGTCAGGAATACTTCAGTTACAGGATGCACCTGGCTGTAAACAAGACCACCAGAAGCCAGGTAATGCAGACCTCCCTGAACATTACTTGGAAGCTATACCAGCAGGTAGACTAGGATACGAATACCCAAGCCTGTGGGGGACATTCTCATTCAAACCACCACACCTGTCTAGGGTGAATGGACATTATTTTTTTTTTCATATTTCTCCAGGAGAAGTCACACAAACACTCTAATCAGAAGACCATTATCTTTAGATTTTTATTCCTTGATGGAGAACCCACCCTTCACCCTATACCCCTCAAGAAGCTTCTCTTTCCCTACTAACCCATGTTTCTTTCATGTTTTAGCTATACCTCCACTTTCTGAAAAAAAGACCAACCTCACGAGTTCCTTTTCCCCAGTGTGCTCTATACCAGATGCTCATTCGTAAAAATCATAATAATAACAAAATTACAGTAACAATAACTGTGGGACCCGCTCCATATGACAGCAGCCACAGCAGCTTTCCAAATCCTTTGAGTGTAAAAGTCTTACTTGTTTTATGAACCGACACATGGAACTAGTCTTAAAAATAAAAAAAATGAAAGGTTGCTTTCAGCTCAGATTTCATAAAGAAAAGATGCATCGTTAATTAAGATTTATGGGCCCCAATAGTGCCCAGCGAGAGGAGAGAAAGGGCTCAGAAGTGTAAAAACTAACAGTTAAAAACCAGGAAATATGATTAAAGACCTTTAATTCCTCTTGTCTCTTTTGCAGGGCTTCAAGTGGCCCTAGGCAAAAACAAACACTTATTGTCTTTAAAATAAAATTATTTTTGACATGTAATGTTCATGAATCAAGATGGACTTTGTAGGGAATAATAATATCTATTTGACTTGAAAGGTTTCTACTGCTAGAATAATATTTTGTTTAGTGTAAGGGTAAAAAGCAACTTTCTCAAAAGGAAATATTTGCATATAAGTTTATGTATGAGAGACGCACCACACAAATTGACAATGTGCCTATAAACTCACTGCTTTGCAGTTCTCATGGTCTCATTTGCCTGAGCTCCCCCATTTTAAGAACTCTCAGAAAGCCTCTGAGGTCTGTATAACAACCCACATCAGAGCACTGGACTGAGCTCCCAAGGTCCAGTTGAAGAGTGGAAGGAGTGAGAACATGAGCAAGGAGGTCAAGGCCATGATGGGTTCACCCACTGAAACAGTCTACCTGAGTTAATAGGAGTTCACAAACTCCAGCCAGACTGGGAAGGAACAAACATAGGACCAAACTAGTCCCTCTGCATGTGGTTTACAGTTGCATGGCTGGAGCAGACTGAGGGGCCACGGAAGTGGCTCCAGGATTTATCTCTACTGCATATATAAGCTTTTGGGGATCCTGTTCTCTTTGGATGTATACCTTGCTCAGCCTAGATATAGTAGGGAG
>LOEQ01007603.1:36631-47646 GCA_001685075.1 Bramus lutescens | reverse complement strand
TAAGCTGCTGTCCTATCAAAAGGCCAAGGCAGTTTCTTTATTTGACCAATGAAATCAACACATAGAAAGAAGACCCTCCTATACCAAGTCTGTTTTCACTTTTAGTTCTTACAAATGGAAAAAAAATTGAAATTCTCGGTCTCAGACAGAATGTCTTTGGCTGGGCTTTCTTTGTGACCTGTTCTCGGCACCAGGAGTCTGATTGGCACTAAACAGGATACCACTTAATACCAGCCCTTAGTTTTCTGTAGGAGTTGCAGGGTATAGGAGAAAATTGAGGCTTCTGGTATATGAACACTAGAGAAGCTTGAGTACAGCCACAAACCTCAGCCTTTTCTACTAGATGTTGATCTCAGGTCTACCAGTATTGACTATATCAGGGGAGTTTGTTTTGCCTTGTTTGGTTTTAGTCTCCACGTTTCTCTTAACTAGACTTGAATGAACAATGAGGTAGAGAGCCATCATAGAAGCCTAAGACCTGAGAAGAGTTGAGGGAAGGAAACTGAATAAAAAAAAAACTCAAAATATTAAACAAATCCTTTTAAATATTTCAAAAGAAAGTTTAGATATAACAAAAAAAGTCCTCTAAAACAAACAAATAAAATACCTGCAACCCTAACTGCCTGAAAACTAAAATCCTGGATTCCATCTAGGTTAGGATATAGGCTGTGTTTGGTGGAAGTCCTTGTCTATGAAAAGTATTCAAAACCTGTTTGTCCTGAAACACACACACACACACACACACACACACACACACACAATGATTCCTTAAAGTCTGAAGNACACACACACACACACACACACACACACACCCCTAAATCATGAAATCTAAGGGTGAATGTTGAGGGAGAAGAGATTCAGATAACTGGGAAAAAATCTCAGTAGCCCTAAGCTATCTTCTGGGTGACAGATTGGAACTGAAGCTGTTGTTTTGAAAAAATCGTTCACCGAGGTAACAGAGACAAAAATGTGGCTATGGATCTTTTCCTTTCAAGTTTGACAAAGCCTGAACGATGAGCTCCCCCTTGCCCAGTAGGGAAGTGGGGTGAAGCATAGCTATGTCTCCAACTCCCCCATTGGTGTTCCAGTCAGCCTGACGGGACCAGCTGAGCTGCTGATGAAAACACACCATCCGAGGAGTTCACAGAAGCCCAGCCCTTCTTGCTGAACCCTTCTTGGTGGGTTTTTTTCAATCCAAACAAGTTTTCCCTTCAATTTTTTTCTTAAAGGTACAGTGCTAAATAAATACTACATCATGGCTTAACATACACACACATGCACATGCACGCATACACACACACATACATGCAAATGCAGAGAGAGAGAGAGAGAGAGAGAGAGAGAGAGAGAGAGAGAGAGAGAGAATCAAGCACACTTAGAATCTTCCGCTCTGTTGACTTTACTACCACACTCAGGAAGTTGCAAATACATTATAGACCATAGACCAAAGTGGAGAGAGGCAAAGATTAATTAATTAATAATTAATAAGACTTCCCCCCTCCTCTCACATATGCATCAGTGCCCAGGTTCGGGTTCTACTTTCACGTTCTTGTTTTGCTTTGAGGTGCAGGCAACCTTGATAATCTCATCACACACACGAGAGGGAAATTCGCAGGCAGCCCTGACAAGTGAACTGTCTTCTCTCTCCTCGGCCACTTTAGTCTCCCCACCCCAAAGCCGGCAGCATTTCATCTGCCATTGAGCCTTAGTTTGGGGACAGCATTGCTTATGATGAACATCACTGATTATCAAATGTTGAGGACAAAACATGAAAGGTGACATCAAATCCAGCAGTCACCGTATCATCCACAGAGAAATCAGCAAACCCCGAGGACTGTGTTAGACTCGAGGGACCATGTGACTTCTCATCTCGTCATAGATTAGATTGCTTGTTTTTATGAGAATCACGTAAGCTGTATTTAGGGTTGATGTTGTTTCGAGACAAGGTCTCACCATATAGCCCTGGCTTGCCTGGAACTCCCTCTGTAGACCCAGCTGACTTCAAACTCACAGTGATCTACCTGCTTTGGCCTCCCAAGCACTGGGATTAAAGGTGTGTGCCCCCTCCCCCCACCAAATTTTGGGTTTATGGTTCTAATGTTTATTACAACATATTGCGTTATCAAGGGCCACCCTACTGACATTCCATTTTGCAAGTGTTTAAGCCTCTTTCTGGTGATACAGGTGCCAGCCAGGACCAGCTCTTGGGAGTCAAGTATGTCTATCTCTTTCTTCTTTGTGTTCAATGATTTCACACTGATAAAGACATTTATACCAGAGAAGTTGGCCAATGTTACAAATTTTATTCGTTTTGGAAATAGCACATCAGGGCTTATTTTCAAAATTTCACTGTTATAGTAAATCTTGATTGTCAACTAGACTAGATGTAGAATCATGACGGAAACATCTCTGGGTCTGTTGTCGAGAGTATTTCCGGAAAGGTCTGACTGAGGTGGGGGGGGGCAGGCCATGGGCTGGTGTCTCAGACTGAATAAGAAGGAGAAAATAAACTAAGCCCCAGCCTTCATATCCATTTGTTTGCTCACTGGGACACAGTGCGGCCAGGTGCCTTGCCTTCTTGCTGCGACACCTTCTCTGTCGTGATGGAGATCCTATATTGCATATTATACTAGAATATATGAAGAACATTTACTAGAATGTATATTCTAAAACTGGAAGCCCTTCTTTATGTTGCTTCTTGTCAGGTATTTGGTCTCAATCATCAGGAAAATAACTAATACAACCATGATGAGTAACTTTGCCCAGGCTTCCCAGTGTCCTCTTTTTCAGCACCTGGCAGGATCCCATCATAAGAAAGATAACAGTAAGTACCGTGGTCAGGACAGAATAGCACTGAAGTGAAGGCTTAACACTGTGTAGGTTCTTCGTGACAGACATAATGTCAGCTGCCTTAGCCAGAACATGATGCTGCAAATGAGTCATTATCTGTGTTCCTATTACAGATAAAACTGGGCTTATGCCTGCCTGAAGTCTGTTGGGGCTTGCCCCAAGCCACACAACCAATCTCAGCAGAACCAGGTTCTGAATGCAGGCAGTATTTGTAGCAACCTAACACCGGAGACACTCTCTTGAGCCACAGTCCAGCCAGTGGCAGTTCTAGAGCTTTAGCTATGAGCCTCAAAAAATAGACTTCTGGGAGCCTGAGGTTATCAGGACACAGTCTTTCTTGATCTAAATCCACCAGGTCAAATAGTCTTGACAAAACTGCCAATTCTCTTCCTGATGGTTTTCCATTACTATAGTGGAATACCTGAGGCAGGCTAACTTTATAAATAGAGTACTGAGCTGACAGGTCTGGAGCCTGCCTAATTACCTTCAGGAAAGTAACACAAAATTATAAGACAAACTTTAACCAACTAAATCTAATAAATATCAAAATGCATATTTGATACTGTATAAGCCATTGTGACTGCACACTTACTCTAGTAATGACAGTGAGTTTACAATATTGCTTACAATATGACAGTGCTTAATGGAGGAAAACAGATGGCATGTACAACAGCATCAAAAGACATGCAAACTGGAGGCTGTGGCTCAGTTGGTGATGTGCCTGCCTAGCATCCATGAAGCCCTGTGCTCAATCCTCAGCACCCCATGGAAAGGCAGACATGGTTGTGGTCCTAGCAGATGGAAGGTAGAGGTAACAGGACTGTGAAACTCGTGCTCAGCTTCTGTTACATAGTGAGTTTAAGCCCAACCCAAGCTACATGAGATCTTGATTTCCTTCCTTCCTTCTTTCCTCCCTCCCTTCCTCCCTCCCTTCCCCTCCTCTCTCTCTGTCCCTCTGTCTCTGTCTCTCTCTGTCTCTCTCTCTCTCTCATACACATAGCCATCCTTTAAAGGTCTCACATTCCACATTCCCTCCCACCCCTGCATAGAGGAATCACTCTTCTAGCATGTGAGCCTTTGTGAGGGGCATCTTGTCCATACCACAGCCATGAGTGAGCTAGGACACTTCTCGGTTCCCAGATGTCCCCAGCCCTCTCCCTCATCGTTCTCTATTGCTGTGCCATCCCTCCCAGGCTGTGAGGTTTATCACATTCTCAACAATCTGTCTTCCACTTTTCTCTCCTAGTTTCTTCTTCTATTCCTTAGCCTAAGGAGGAGCAAGCTGTTTCCTCTCCAAAGACACCCAGGAACTGCAGAGATTAAACAAAATTAGTTGAATTTACTGACATGAGGCAGAATGCCCCTCAGCAGGGTCCTAGGGTGGCATCTTTAGGGTCTGGGCTTTGTGACTTGTAGTCAGTCAGCCCACTGGGACAGGGAACTGGCTGGGACAGGAGAGAATTCAAGATTCACCTTCCTTTGAGTGGGTACAGTTGATGAGTGGCCCGTAGCAATGCTTGACAAGCAAGTCATTAGCCTTCATAAGTAAGCTGCTGCATTTGTTCAGACAATATCTCCCAATACTAGTGTTCCTAGAGTTGTTAAATGCTTCTCTTTGCTCCAGAAGGGAGGGAATAAAACAAAAACCATTCTCACTACCACCATCATTTATTATGACGGTGCACTTAGTTCTTGGCTGAGGGGCTTTCTCCCCTAATTCCCATGGGCTCCCAGACAAAGAGGAAGTACACTGTGGTTTCTCACAATGCCCCTTGTGTTATAACTCTTACACTTGCTGTAGCATTCCAGTTTCTACCGATTGCCTACTAGAAACTTCTGTACTAAGACCTTGAACAGGGACAGCACAAGTCATCCATTTTAGGAGTTCTACCTCTCACACGCCTCTGGCACCCTGGGTTTAGATCTACTCTATAGTTTTCTGGGGCATCTCCTGGGATACCCAGTGCCCTGCCTCAAGAGCTTTACTGAGCAGTCTTAGTGCTCTTGAATAAGCCTCATTATCTTTCCTCATGGGTTTATGGGGGGTGGTTTGTCCTGGTACCCAACTCTCAGTGTCCTTCCAAGGCATGTACTAATGGACTATATTGTGTTATATTTGAGCATGTGGCAGTTCTCCCCTTCTGAATTTTGATCATAGGATCATTTCCAGAAGTGGAACTGCAGGGTAACAGGAAATGAACATTTTCTAGGCTCTTGATTTATATTAATAGGTAACTCTCTATCAAGGGAGGGTTGTAAATATTTACACTGCCAGGATTAATCCAGAAATACATCCTTTCTACCAAATCATGACTAGCTTTAGATTTTAGAGGTATACTGGTGTGTATATGTGGAGACATACACATATGTAAAGATGAATAATTTAATTATATAGTATTTCTCCTATTTAAATTTCTACGATATTTGTATTAGTTTGAAATCAAAACATATAGTCCTTGTAATAATAATGAGAATGGAGACATTAGCATAAAGACATTCAAGTACCAAAAGATTCTACTAAAAATATCAATTATTAGTTTGATATATCTGTTAATATATTTCGATAGACATATTTTTCTCAATAAGTTTATTTTTTATCCATAAATACAAGGGAATACTATTCAACCTATTTATAGCCTACTTTTACTTTTTGCCACTCCTTTACATGCTTTTAACATATTTCCACATATCAGTGTATCGTGCCTTGGTCATGCCTCCTGAGCATTGTTCCCTCAGTTTTTGTATCGAAACAGCAGAAACAGTGACAGAGACCATGAGACCCAACTGTGGTCTGCAAACACCTGGCCAAATATCAGGTCAGCCACAGAGTGGCTGTGTGACTTGGGGTAAGTTATTGGGTCTCCATGACTCATCTAGCCATCTGAGAAATATGAATCAAAACAGCATTGTTCCTGAGGTTGCATGTAGGATAAATAAGTGGGAATATACAATTCTTAGAGAGTCTTCCACATAGGACACACCATGCAAATGCTTGCTACAGACAATAGTAGATTTTCTACAATAATTTAATCAAGTCTATGTTGTTGGACTTTACTGTTCTTCCCTTTTCCTCAACTATAGAAATGTTCTGAACATTTTAAGATAAAATTTCTTAACATTAAACTGAAGAATATACAGTAGTTGAGGCTTCTGCCACACACTTTTCTTCCAAAGAGAGCATCCCATGCTTGGTGTGAGATAGTGCTTTCCCTTTCGTGAGCTACAGCTCATTTCCTTCAGGTCCCTTGATGCCTGAAAAATGTGAAGTCTGGGAAGTGAACAGAATCTGATTGCGGAGCCAGGGGCACAATTTCCTGTGGCCTCTCTGTCCTTCTCATCATCATCTCCTCATTAGCTGGTCCGGGATGTTATCTACAGTAGGGAACATTAGCCACTTAGACGCTACTATAAAGGGGGAAATCATAACTGGTAATATTGCATTTGGGGTTATCATTAATGTGAGCCACATTACAGTGAGACATCTCAGAGAGAGACAGGAGACTTGGAGAAGTAATAATCTAATTTATTAAAAGTCTTCCCAGGCAGAGAGAGCCCAGGACATGTTTATCACAGCACACACTTAGGAAGGATGTGCTTGTCACTCTGCTTGTCATACGAGGCTATGTGAGTGTGGTAATTGCAGTTCCTAGTATCTCTGCTATTAGGTCAGTTGCTACATCACATTCTTTGTGGTACTCCATTATGAGTCTAGTTAAATGAGGAGAAATTCATTGTACAGTTGAATCAAATGACAACCACTTATCATAAGCAAAGACATATGCAACAATCAAGAACCTTCTAGGTGAATTCATGTTACTATTTCTAAAGGTAATGCTAACTGGCTCTATTTTATATAGAAGACTGGAGTGCTTTCTAAAGGAAATTACTTTATGTTACATATGATCCTTCTTGCCTATTCTGCTGCCTGCCCCATAGGAATCTTAAGGATTGATCAGCATTTTCCCCCTCTTTTGACATGTGCATGTGTTTTATTGTAATGATAAAATGGCCACAATGAAACTTTGACCTCGCTGTAACTTGGTTGAGGAAAAAATAATGTGTAAGCATAAAGAAAGTAGGAACGACATTTGATTTTCTTCTATATTATCACCCTAACTTTCCTGCAAAGAGAATGAAATTGTGCTTATCAAATCCTTTTTTATTTGAAAGAATGGTTCTCTGGTTCTGCCTTGATATTATTTAGAGGTCAGCTCTCTGCTATTCTAATTAACCCCTTTCAGGTCAGCTGCCCCTGAAACCCAGAGGGGAAAAATGTTAGAACAAGGACCTCATCATACCGCCTTTTTAAGTTGCCTGGAATAAAAAAGACAGTTGAAGAGGGAGAGTGGAGTTCTTGGCTCCTTGGAGATCACTGCCTCACCTCTGTCCCTGATCTGCTCCTTCCAGAATGATACAGACAGACAGACAGGGGTCACACATGTGAACACAAGGATGCAGCTGCAACCATACAAACTTTCCTAGCACTCATAATGCTCAAAACTTAGATTATGCATCTATCTTATTATTTAAGAAATAAAGCTCTAGAAGACTGTGCCGAGTAAGTTCAGCAAAGATGAGACAGAATGCTGGCACTTACTCACATGCTGAGTGCCAGCTACAGACGAGCCAGCACAATTAAGCTACATGATAAATGGTAGATTCAGTAATATATCAATGATTAATGAGTATGTGATGGAGCATTTAACTTCGACTCATGGCAGTGAGATAAGTATACATTCTGGAGGATTATTAATTATGCCGTTGAGGGATCAGAGGTGTTTTCATGACAAGCCATTGCCAAGAGAATCCCAGGATTTATCCGAGTCTTTAATTTGTTCATTAGTATTGCAGATATTCTAAAAGTGATCATAATATATATAACTTAGAGCCCACTTAATGCTGCTTCCCCTCAAACACACACTTTAAACTGAATATTTGGTCAGCTAATGTTTCAAAACCTATGACTCCAGAATACCTGGCACTGAACTGAACTCGAAAAATTGTGGTATTTAACAATAATGTCCCCCAAAGTGGTAAAAATGTCTGAACTCTGATGGATAAATATTTTTCTATTTGGTTTCACACACACACACACACACACACACACACTCACACACACATACACACTCACATGCATTTTAATTCTCACGTCAAATAAAATTAGTTCCTAAACAAAATATTTCGATACTAACTTTTGCTAAGAGAGGTGACATCGTGGGGAGCTGGTCCATCTCTGGTTTACTCAGTGATTAAAGGTGCAATTCTTTAGTTGTGGCTGGCAACCTGGCTTGTACCCTGGCTTTGCCATTTAGCTTCAAGACATTTAACAATGTCACTGTGCATGTATGCTTTACTCAATAGGGTGAACTCTCTCTAGCCTTGAAGGTTCTTAAGGAACAACAGGGAAGTATTTGTGATACCAGGTCATCCACTGGGTTTAACTTCCCACAGCTATCACTCGGCTTACGAATTATATGAGAGTTCTAGGATGTTTTACAAGACCGTGCATGATGGCATATCTGCTTGATATTTCTGAGCCTGCCTGATACTACTCTTCCCTTCCTAAGTCTGATCTAACCACATTGGCCTCCTATCCATTTCCTGAAGGCTCTTAGTCCATTCCATATCTGTAGAGGGGGCTATCTCTTCTGCCTCGAAGGCATTACTTGAAATAGCTCGCTCCCAAGCAGGCACAGCAGAATGTGCCTGTAGTTCTAGCTCCCCAGGAAGATCAATCGAGCTTGAGTCCAGCCAGAGCAACAAAGGGAGGTAGCATAAACGTGACTCACCCTTTATTCCTATACTGCTACTCAGAACTGCCTCTGTTCTGCTGGTCTGACACTGTGTAATGAACTGCTACAAAAAACCAGTGGTTTAGAGCTGGGGAAAATGCTTAATAGACAAGCATGCTTGCTGCCAAGATTACCAACCTGAGTTTGAGATATAGGACCCGTACGGTGGAAGGAGAAAGGCAGCCCCAAGCCAATTCACCCTCAGATATCCATCTGTGTGTGAGCATACAGACCCCTCTCCCACCCACACTAGAATAAAAACCTTTTCAACACAGGGATTAACCTATAACTCCCTCTGTGATCCAATGGGCACTTCCAATTCAATGGGCACACAAATGGCCCTGGTTAAACTAAGTGGGTACATAACAAAACCCCCTTGTCATGAACCTGGGAGAGGAACTAGTCAGAATGGGAGCAGCTGATAGAACTCAGAGAAAGAACATATTCTAGTCATTGTGAGATTGTCCAATAGCAAAATTAATCAACTGAAAACTTTTCTGAAAAAAATCAATGATTTGAATACCAAGAAGTTATTATCATTATGGCTTATGATTCTTGGTCAGGAAACCGGGCAAAGTCCAGAGGGGATCTGTTTCCTTTCTCCCTCACTTCACCTCATCATTACTTCAGAGCTTCAAGACACTAAAGTGGAAGTTTGTAGTCATCTTAAAGCGACACCCACAAGCTGTTCAGAGCACAGCTTCTGCCCAACGCTATCAGTTAATGTAGACACACACCCTGAATTCAAGGGTGTAAATGGCCCCATCCTTTTGATAGAAGTTCCCATGAAGTTGAAGAAGGTTTTGCCTGCCTCAATGTTGCCTTTCCTTTCCATCCATTAACAATTATTCCGTCCCTAATGCTTCCCATCACCCATTCATTCTTTGTATAGAAAGTAATTCTCATCTTAGTGTGTATCTTATCTATTTGTCTGTTTCATATCTTACATTTTGTTTCATGTTTTGGTCTCCCGGTACATTTAAATGCCACAAATCTGGGGACTTTGGTCTTTGTTCTCACTACAGGCCCTTGATGAAGAGTTACTGGGAGGAAAGTGAATAAATGATCAAGTTAAGTCAGTCATGTCAGCCCTCCACTTCCTGTCAGCAAAGCAAGAGCAAAACTCTATTCACTCTAGAGCCCTTGAGTCTGAATGAGATGGATGTATAAAATATGTAGCCTGGAACCTGGGAAAGAATGGATTCCTGTTCATTTCAGTGCCTTCTAGGCACAGTTAAATCAGTTTCAGAAAGGTCATAATATAGCAATAGGCATGGTGCCACCTGCCTGCCATCCTCACACTTGGGCATAGAAGGAAGTGGATTCGGTGTTAAAGCCACCATCATCTACTTAGTGAGTTTGGAGCCTGTCTGGACTGCGAGAGCCCCTGTCTTACAAACAAATGAACAAGAGGACAAGGTCTTTGGGGATGTGATCATTTTTTGGCGCACTGTGATGTATGGAGGGAAGGGATAACTAAGGCATTTTACCTATGGTCGGTGAGCCTTACCAGAGCGAAAGGGAAATAGAAGCACAGGAATCATGTATCTTTAAACTGAGTTTCCTTTTACAGTAAAGTTGCTAGACAGCTCGGCAATACCATGGGTATCGTGATGGAGCAGTGTTTTTTTGTTTTTGTTTTTGTTTTTTAACCACACAGCAGACCTCTTCTAACTGCTCTCATGTGCTTCTCCGCTAATTGAGTAGAAATAGCATCCCATCATCTATTTCTACACGAAAAACATCCTTGTTTGTTTGTTTAGGCAGTGCAAATACAGATTTTTATTTCCCCTCAGAGGGCGAATCACCAGGCAGTTTTTAGCTGCTTCCATTTCAACGCTCTGCTCTGGCTTCTTTCTCTTCATGCTATAATTGAGAAGTAACCTAAGATTTCCTGGGGAAAATCCTAGAGATGAGAATAAAATGGGCCCAGACCAGCAAGGACACAGGATTGTGTTGGTATGAGTACAGGTGGTATGCTTCAATGTCTCATTGGACATGATTCATGCTGCTTGTAGCCTGTGGGAGCCTAGAATCGTCCCTGCTCCCTGGCAAGTGACTCAATTCTTAGAAGTGCATCTTCTTTTTGCAGCTTTGCCCCTGCGGTCTCCATCTTCTCTTGCATCAGCAATGTCTGCCTTTTCAGACAATATACTAAGGCTTTTCATAAGAATAAATTCATTTCTCTCTTATTTTGTAGCTTTGGTACAAATTAACCATTGGGCAAGCAGTGTGAAAGGAGTCTCCTCTAGTTCCACACCCAGTTTCCATACCTGGATGACCTTCACTTTCCTCTCTTTTCTTTCTTTCTTTTAACTTTTTTGAAGAAAGAAAGAAAGAAAGAAAGAAAGAAAGAAAGAAAGAAAGAAAGAA